>CAJQZJ010004760.1:3531760-3549991 GCA_907164525.1 Lophiomys imhausi | reverse complement strand
AGATCCAGAAAAAGGACTGCTAAGTGTGTTAAAGAATCTACAACAAATACTGTGTTCCTGACGACTGAGGACCTGCCCCAGAGACTGTATCATTCTAAAAGGTTATGAAAGTAGTTGTTATGATTATCAATAGGTTTAGTGGATAGGTTAAAGGGGTTGTAGGAATTTATAGGATTAATAGTTAAGAAATTGTTGGTGTTTGTTATAAGTGAATTTAGTAATAAATAAATAAGTGTTAATAATTTAAAAGTTCGGTTACAGGCTGCTGTCAGGAGCTGACATGTCTAGATATTTAAAAAAATCTTAGGTTAAGAAAACATCTATGAATGCCATATTCTGCAGATCTCTTGAGATTTTTGAAGAGGGATAAGCAAATGTTGCTTATATCTTAGCAACTTTATTTCTGATTAGCTTAGAAAATAACTGTGATAGACTATCATTTAATTCTTAATTTGTTCATGTCAGTTGGACAGGAATACAAAGCTTTCTGGAAATCTCCTGAAATGATTAATATAGAAAACCTTTGACTGGGTTACTTTCAAAAAAACTTTCATGAATGCATTCATTTTTTTTCTTCAGGAGCTGAAATGTCCTGTAATTCCTGTCTTCTGAGTTACATTCATTAATAGTCAATATAATACACATAACTGCTATTGACATCAAGTGCATTCAATAGCATCCAAAGTAACCTACTCATTTAATGCACTTAAATTGTTGCATTTGACTGTTTTTTCAATATTTCATTTGATCTTGCTTCTTGTAAGTATTTGCCACAAGAATCTGGTTTAAAAAGTTCTACTTTGGTAGAATATTAATATATGAATTTTTTAAGTCTGCTAACTTAGCATCTAGAATATAGCACATTCAAAATTAAAAGCTTCTACTTTAAAAGAGGGACTATTTTATGGATTGTCATTTAAAAAGGAAAATCAACCACACAAGTACTTCTAAGAACTATCTTTTAATGTGTCAATAGTATTTCAGACCCAGAAATTAAGAGCAGACATTGAGAGAAGCATGTATAATACCTTATCAAAAATGTAGTTAGAGAATATTGTTTGCAATGTTAAATAGGTGGAAATCTACAGATAATGGCTTTAAGGATCTAGCAAAACAAAACGAAACAGGTAAACACCAAAAAACAAAGAGTAAGGGTACAAAGAAATACCTGTGTACCAAATCCTTCCTTACATTTGCAAATAGTCCTCTGACATTTTCCCTGTATTAAACAGTATTTTTGAAGAACATTGCTGAATGTTCATGATCATCATCCACCAAGTAAGATAATTGCTAATTGCAGTCCAACAGTCTTCTGAGGGTTTCACATTAAATGAATGAATCCTCTCTCCAGATTTACTAGGGCGCTATTATCATTTCAATGTAACTGATATGAACAAAAACTTAGAGAAGTTGATTTATCAAAGTCAGATAATTAGAAAGTCGCAAAATTTGAAATACAAACTCAAAAATGGTGAGCAGACTAGACGTTGGTTTGGACTGTAGGGTGGAGGACCCCAGATGCTGGAGGAAGGGACAACACTGTCATTGATTTTTAGGTCCAGCATGGTGGGCATTGTTAATAATTTGCTACATTGTTTTCTTGAAACTTAAATATTTTGAAACATCAACTCTTGGCAAGGTGATGTGTATTTGGAAATAAGTTTGAGTTAGGTGTATTACTTAAGTTAGTTTTACTTGAATAAAATTGGTCTTAATCCCATCTTACTAGTACCCTTCGAGGAAAATGAGAGAACACTATATACATGAAATAAAGCTTGTATATAATTATACATTAGACTTAAAGAGATGTTTCTATAAGCCAAGAAATGCCAAGGAACACTATAAGTGTTGGAACTAAGAGGCAGGCTCAGAACACATTTACCTGGATGAGTTTAGAAAACCAGAAAAATAAGGTCCAGGCTGACAAACTGATGTCATGCACTGAAAACTATTTAGTATATATTTAGTATATGCTCATAATTAAGGCTGGGCTATCATGTTCTCTAAAATTACATTTTCAGAAACAATTCTGACCATAATTTGACTATATTCATAATGTGTCTTGTGTTTAGAGATTCTTTAATTTTAGAATCATAGATAGACCACTTTCTTCATAATGCTGAATAATTAGATATTTGTACTCTTAATTCATTTTTGAATTAGTTGTTCATTTTTATGTGTATCGGCCCTTTGCCTGCATGTAAATCTGTTAGTAAGTTGCCTTCCTTGTGCTCACAGATGCAGATGAATATACTGTACTCCCATGGGACTGGAGTTGTCAATGGTTATGAGTTCCTCTGTGGGTGCTGGGAACTGAATTCTGCCCCTCTGGAAGGGCAGCCAGTGCTTTTAAGCACTAAATCAATTTCCAGCCACAAACTGTTCATAATTTTTCACTCTTCTCAAAAATTTGAGGAATGAAATGCAAGAGGAAGCTCTTAGCTCTAATATGACTGTTGAACTGAGAGGGGCTGATGTGTAAGGACACTCCACACTGGAGGAGTGGGATGGTTAGGAGAGGGAGGAGAAGGTGGGAGGGTGGAACCGGCAGGGGTGGAAAGAGGACACTATGATGGAGATGTAACTTGAAGTAATAAACATTTAAAAAATTTAGAAATGTGATGCTACAATAAAGAAGCAAATTGTTCCTAATGTTTTTTTTCTATAAATATTTATGTGTATTATCTCAGCTGTGAGGAGAAAAATCATTGCACTGAAATTTTAAATATATAATTACTGTAAAAGTTAATTTTCCTATATTATAGTATTTAATAAAATTTGTGTATAATTGAATAGACTCATTGAGATTGCTTGTGTTAATTACAATTAATTAAATAGTAGCAAATGGCTAAACAATAGGAATTATTTAAACCAATATCTTCAACAATAAAGAGGAAAAAATTGATATAGGTATTCAGATGCAAGGTGACCCAAACCCACAGAGGTAAGGGTCCCAAATAGCCAGGTGTTACGAGAGAGAATCGGGAATGAGAAGACAAAGAAGATAGAAATCTGGGAATAAGAATCTTGCATAAACTGATGACTTATTCTAAGCAAGTTGATTAGGATGTACAGCATCTAATATACAGTTTTTAGGAGATAAATGTGACAGTGTCAGCAGAAAACTATCATACAGTGGGACAAAGTGAAGGGAAACCAATGGTGTATAAGGGGAGCCCAGGCTATCTCACGTGTGTCACACACTGTGAAGCGATGGTGCACAAGGGGAACCCAGGCTATCTCACGTGTGTCACAGACTGTGAAGAGATGGTGAACAAGGGGAGCACAGGCTCTCTCATGTGTGTCACAGACTGAGCACATACATGTCTGATAACCACACGCCGTTAGTGGGTAAATAGTTGGGTTCCCAGGATGCAAACTGGCAATTCCCCCAAGGTTTTAGTCCCAGCTCATCATTGATATTGCCAAACATGCATTTGATTTTAGATAAGGGACTAAGTTCTTTTCTATACATCATCGCCTCAGGGAAGCCTGGAACTGGCCTAATCCTCAACTACAGGAAACTTCAAACAGTTGGTGAATCAACCAGATAAAAAGAATAAACATAGCTTCAGATTATGCTGGAATCCATGTTTTCTATTGTAATAGGGAAAATGTCATCTTGACTAGAGGAAATATATATCATAAAAATAAAACTACGACTGTCCTTTCTGTGATTATTATGAGGGGCATTTTTATTCACGATCCAATTCTAAAGTTGTTTATACATCAATATATTTCTACTTCTTATCTTTCAGAAGTGTTGTAGTGCTCTAAGAATTAGTCTTTTCTTCACTTAGCCATATTTGCTTGTTGTGGGAATGTGAAAGTTAAAAATGGGAACAGAACATTCATGTGATGTACAAAAATGGCTAATTAAACTATTTACCAGTATTTATATTATCATTAACTGGTCAGCAGTGTTTATCCTTAACCTGCCATTATAAATGAGCTCACAGACACCTGATGCATTTTAACAAGCCTTGGCCTGGATTGGGTAATTTAGCCCATTTAAGCTAACTCATAATTTTTTCCCCAAATATGAGACCCCCAATATATACATACGTTCCCTGGGCTGTTGTTCTCCATGCTGTGCTGATATTCCAGGCCTCATGGAATGATCTTTCATCTACCCCATTGTGTGTCTCCTTCTTGCTTTTGGCTTCTTTCTTCTTCTCAAGGCTTTTTCTTTCTTCTTCTTCTGGAGGCTTCTTCTACCCAAGATGTTCTCTGCTTCAGAAACCTACATACCTTAGTCCTACCTGCCTCTGTCTTTTCCCAATCTCAGGCCTCAGCATTTATTCAACCAGTCAAAGACAATGGCTAACAAGAAATGTAATATAGCTTCCCTTGGTGTACAGGAAACAGGATTCTGGGAGAAGGTTAATTAACATTTAGAATGCTTAACTTCACCCCATCAATGTGGTTATCACTGTTTACTTAGTCAGTTAAATGAAATACTATAGAAAATCTTTCCACTAAAGTGACCGGCCATTCCTCTTCAACTTTGTAAAAGACAAAAATAATTTTTAGCATATTTTAAAGGTAGAAATTGCTTATATAAGAGAACCTGCCTTTTTATATTATTTTAAAATCTTTATTTTTCTTATTTTGTTAATTTCATATTATGTACCTTGTTCTCACTCATTGTCCAGCTCCCCTCAGACCCTACCTCTGCCCTTGCAAACTCTCCCAAATGAAAAAAAAAAGTATCTCAGTGTAGAAGCTGTAGTGTGTCAGTTTGTCCCATAGTATTCCCCTTTGTCCACATTTTTGCTCACAAATGTTCATTGTAATGACTCCTTGTCTGGTACGAAGCCTCTGGCTTTTACTACTTTGACAATGTAGGAACCTCATGGGGACTCCTCTTAGATATCATCTTGTTGTCCTGCACCCTGGATATCCTATAGTTTTGGGTCAGTGGAATTGGCCTCTTTATGACTCTAGCAGTTCATCCACAGGGTATTTACTGGAAAGTGATAATTTGAAGCCCTGGTTCTGCAACCCCCACATCCAGGGCCAGTTCTACTGTGTACCCAGGTAAGGTTCAGGCCATGCTTTCCCAAGTGCTGCAGCAGGTAAGGGGCTGAGTCAGCTCACCTCCTCTTATGACCCCATCAGGGCCAACTCTCCAACCTGCTACCTGTGGCAAGGACAAAAGAGAATGGAGGGGATCTCTTCCTCACAAACAGCTCTGAAAAGCATACAAAAGACAGGACTGAATCTCCCACACTCATACCCTCTGGGCCAGCTCACCTACAACATCTACAACCAGGGCTAGCTGTTCGGTGCTGCCCAGGCGAAGTGCAAGGCCTGCTCACCCAAATGCTGCAACTCGTTAAGGACAGGGCTAGCTAAGTCTCCTTCCCTCATGTTAGCAGGGTCAGGTCTCCCACCTGCTATGGGTGATGAGGGGTGAGGGAGAGGAAGGTATCTTTCCCTCATCCATGTCACCTCAGGGACAAATGTAGGGCCAGCTCTCCTGAGCTTGCATCCTTCGGGCCAGGGTCCACTCTCCCAAGTACTGCAGCTAGTTAGGGGCAGGAACAAGTCTTCTGCTTTCATGCCTCTAGAGTCAGTTTTCCAATGATTCCCAGGTAGGGGCTGGGCTAGTTCTGCATAGTCCTCAGACATCAACATGTCGCTGAGTGGTAGCCCAGAACAGGAATGTCTACCTGGATTTTGGTGGTAATAGACTCCTGCTGCTTCAGGACCATGTACTCAGATATGGCCCCTGTTGCCAGCAAAAGGCAGGATCCCACCATGGTCCTAGGTGGCATCACTGTTTACTCACATAAAGTTGTTCTTCACTGTCCTCAAGACTCCAGTTCTGCCTGTCTTCATTGGGCCCACATCCTTCTGTTTCTCTTTCTCTTCCATTTCTCCACCACTTACTTCCTTCTCCTTGTGGTTTCCAGAATCTCTGAGTATCTGGGCTTGTCTCAGAAGTGGTGTCAGCAGTGCTATACCCCACCCATGAATTTCACAATATGATACCTGGCAGGAGTCATGTTCAGTATGGTATAACCCCAGGCTTGTATGGCACCTGACTGGTGTTCAGCTCAAGGCTAGCACCCTGTCCAGGACCCATGGTACCATTCTGGTGGTTGTTTTGGGTTTTCTCCTTTTGCAGCTCTTCAGAGTGGCCACCTGCCTGGGGTCCGTGGTGCCAGGGAGGGTTCTTCTAGTCTCTGGCTTGCCTCCTGTCCTAGGAGCCTATGGGTTGCTTGCCTGGTGCTGGACTGGTAGCTCCCTGTCATATTAAAAACACCATATATAGAGAACAAAGAAAAATATTGAATAATGCAAGAGAAAAATAATTGTTTTTATAAACATAAATCCCACTTGTTTGATTTACCAATGAAGATTCAGGAACCAGATGCTGGGGTGAAAACATGCTACCTCCAAGAGACAGAGAAAGCACTCAGGTGACCTTCCTACTACAATGATGTCCCAGAAGAAAAAAAGCCCTATCTCCTTCATGCTCTCTTAAATACTCTTCTCCTTGATGGCCCTCCTTTCTGTTTGCATATGTCTATTCTCTGTAGCCTGGTTGCTTGCTCTGCCTTTTGACCTATGATTGACTTCATTAAGCTCTTGGATTAAAGGTGTGTGCTATGGCTGAGCCACACCATAAGTACTTTTTTATAGTAAACAAAAAACTCTAGGATCAAAGGCTGAGCCATACCACAATAAGAAAGAGACTTTTCCAGTTCACAACCTAAGGGTTCACAATGTGACCAAATATCCTGCAACACGTAAGTCACATGCAAAGAAAAGCCCATCAGAATATCACCTGATTTCTCAATGTAACTCTGCAAGTCAGAGGAGACAGGAGTAGTATATCTTAAGTCCTAAAAGACCATGATGCCAATCTAGACTATTATACCCAGCAAAAGTATGTGACATGTTTGAAGGAGAGAAACGTCCTATTATTCAAAGAACCTCAAAAATTTATAACCAACAAAAAATTGTTCAAATTAAACCTGGAAGCAATAATTTGAATTGAATAAAGGAATAAGCACATCCCAAGACTATAACATAATGTAAAACAAATAAGAAAAATGAATCTCAGAATGATTGCAGATTACATACTCTTTTCAATAATAATTCTGTCTAAATAGCAAGGGCCTCAACTTTCCAATCAGAAAATGGGAAAAAAGGAAAGAAAGAACAAAAGGCCCAAACATCATCTATTAGATACCATGAAAATGTGTCTTTTTCAGTTCCCTTTGTCTGCATTTTGTTCCTTTTCTCCTCCTGAGTTGAAATCCCTACTCACAACTTTCACCTCTCCCTTGATAGAACCTGTGTACTATATTAGTTGTTAGTTCTCTTTAAAAGTACTTCCCTCTCCCTTTTCAGATGGTATATTTTTTTCTGGATTCTATAATTACCCTCAGAGTTCATACTTAAATATAAAGGTTACGAGCTAGAGTGCATGAATAAGAAACACATACAACAAATGCAATTCTGGCTCTAAATCACCCCACCCATGTTTTCCAGTTCAGTCCATTAATCTGCAAATTTCATGACTTATTTTTCCTTAATAGCTGGACAAAATTCTATTGACTACCAGTACCATGCTTTCCCTATTCTGAAAGACATTAGGTTATTTCCATTCTCTCCCAATGAATGAGGCCAGGCAAGTATATTTAGGAGGGTATTAATCCCTTTGGGTAGATGCCAATAAATAATACAACTGGGTCATATGGTCATACCAACTTTTAGATTTTTGAGAAGTCTCAGAACCAATTTCTATAGTGGCTAGAATTTGCATTTCTACCAACGTGATATTTCAGTTCCTGTTTCCCACACACCCTTGTTGTCTCTTGTTTTCTTCATGTTAGCCATTCTGACTGTTTAAAATAATCAAAATAGTTTAAATTTTTACTTTCCTTATTGATAAGAATATTGAACATTTAAAAAACCATTTCTAAATGATTGTTTATGACTTCTTTTGAGACCTCTATTCAAATCCATAGCTCTTTTTAATTGTATTTTTATTTTATTAATTCTTTCTTTTTAGATTTCATTGTATATTCTAGATATTAATCATCTATCAGATGTATAACTGGGCAAAGATTCTATCCTATTCTATGTATTTATTTTTCATTTGGTTGATTGTTGCCTTTGCTTTACAGAATATTTTTAGTTTTATGAAGTCCCAGTTGTCAATATTGGCCTTAATTCCTGGCCAAATGAAATTGTATTCAGAAATTTCACATGAGAGATTTAGTTATTTGGGACATTTTATATTTTCTCATGAATTTTGAGTTTTTTTTCTGTTTACATGAAGAATGCTATGTGTATTTTGATTGTGATTGAATTAACTCTCTAAGTTCCTTTTGATAAATGGCTTCCATAGATGAGCAGTTTATAAGCTTACTTTTGAATATATATATATATATATATATATGATATATAATATGTGTGAATGCATTATACACATAGTTTTAGTAAATAGTGACAGGATTCCCAACCCAGAGCTGTGCATTATGAACAAATATGCTATTTCCAGGCATATAAAACCTCATTCATATTGCTGGCCAGGGTTGTCTTCATGACAACTTTAAGGTGATGGAGGATATTGTCATTGTCCTTAGTTACCTCCTAAAACTTGAAAGTGAGACTCTATCACCGAAGATACCACATGCTTCAGACAAGGGGTTTGGACGAGTGAATTAGAACTGTCCTGTAAACCTCATCCTTGAGTACTAGCTGTCATAGTAATGGAGGGTGCTATGTAAGCTGCCAAAGAGAGAAGCAAACAATGGCCCTATCCAACTGTAAAGCCTGTGGACCATGACAATGACTGTCACATCACAATATCCCAAACAATGCAACAATGACATTTTCATCTTGGGTATAACCATGAGCTGTGTATTTAGACTTAAGTCTTAATCAATGGGAAGGAATTCATGCTTAACACTATAAATCTAGCCAACCATCTGTGGCCAGATTTATAAATATAAAATAGCCCAATAACTAGTAGATTAACTAAATTAGCAGCTTTCAAAATATGTCATGCAAATGACCTATAGAAGTTTTAAATTCTTATTTTTTTCAACTCACATATCAATGTCATTGGTAAGAACATGGAAAACAGTCTTAGCAGTTTTAAAGTGTACAGTACCTTGTTGGTAACTACAAAGGGTACTCTGTAAAACTTATCTGTAGAACTTGTTTCCCTATTTAACTGACACTCTGAACACTTCGTCTGAAACCTCAGGATATTCTTTTCATCTCTACCTCTGTGAGTGCCTGTTACATCTATTCTGATTTTTTGTGTTTGACTTTGTAAATTCCACACACAAATGAGACTGGTACTATCTGTCTTTCTTTGCCTAATTCATTTCACTTAGCATAGTGTCCTGCACTTTTATGCATGTTCTTTTTATATATAATGTTTATTTATTACATCAAGTTACATCTCCATCATAGTGCCCTCTTTCCACCCCTCACAGTTCCACCCTTTCACCCTTTCCTTCCTCCCTCACCCATCCCACTCCTCTGATGTGGAGTGTCCCTACAAATCAGCCCCTCTCAGTTCAACAGTCATATGAGGGCTAAGGGCTTTCTCTTGCACTGGGGGCCTACATGGTAGGACCCCCAGGGAAAATTGTCCCATTGATGGTAACAAAGTCTACATTCCTGATCCTTTTGGTTTGTTGGTTGTAGGATAGTTATCCTGAACTATATGGCTAAAATCCAATTATAAGTGAGTAGATGCCATGTGCACGTTTCTGAGTCTGGGTTAGCTTAGTCAGGATGAGTCTTTCTAGCAAAATGGCAACTAACAGATTGGAAAAAGATCTTCAACAACTCCACTTCTGACAAAGGGCTAATATCAAAAATTTATAAAGAATCAAGAAATCAAACACCAAGAAACCAAATAATCCAATTTAAAAAAAGGGGGAAACAGAGCTAAACTGAAAATTCACAAAGGACAAATCTCTAATGGCAGTGAGACATTTGAAGAAATGCTCAACATCCTTAACGATTCCTCACCAAACCACAAGGACATATCCTAATCTATGTTCATAGCAGCCTTATTTTTAATAGTTAGAAACTGGAAACAACCCAGATGTCCCTCAACGGACGAATGGACAGAAAACTGTGGTATATCTATACAACGGAATACTACTCAACTATCAGAACAAAAGGGAGTCATGCAATTTGCAGCCAAATGGATGTAACTAGAAAAGCTCATCCTGAGCTAACCAAGACTTAAATTCTTATTTTTATAAAAACATATAAATGTAGTGACCACCCCTAACCAAAGAAACCCCCCCCACACAGGTAGGGAATATTACAGAGATCCACAACTGTTCAAACAGAAATAACAAGTGACTGCATAGAACCCAACCCAAACAGTCCATCCACACTGTGTGGCCCTACACATGAAGGCTCAGAGAACATCACAGGTAGGGGTGTGTAAAATGAATGAAAGGGCTGAGTGAAGCCAGAAACACTGAAAATACTAGAAGAAAACCTGGGCCTTGAGGAATAGACATCAACAGAACTTTCTGAATATGTCTGTGTTTGCTTAGAAATATGGCCAACAATGAGCAGACAGGAACTCATGAAGCTAAAACATTTCTGAAAAGCAAAGGAATAATCAAGTGCCTGGAATGAAAGCCCACAGAACAGAAATGAATCCTTGTCAGTATACCTTGATTGAGATTTGCTACTCAGAATACACAACTAAAAATCAAAGAATCAAAATAATGAACAAGAAAACAAGCTATCCAATTAAATTTGAGCTATGAATTCAAAAGAAGAAATAAGAGTGGCTTACAGAATGGATCCATAAACAAGACCCAACATTTTGCTGCATACAAGAAACACATATCACTAACAAAGATAGACACTACCTCAGAGTAAAGGGCTGGGAAAAGGTTTTCCAAGAAATTGGGCCCAGGAAGCAAGCTGGGGTAGCCATCCAAATCTCAAATAAAATAGACTTTCAACTGAAGTTAATCAAGAAAGATAGGGAAGGGCACTACATACTCATTAAAGGAAAAAATTCATGAAGATGACATCTCAATACTGAATATCTATACCCAAAATACAAGGGCACCCATGTTTGTAAAAGAAATTCTTCTAAAGCTTAAAACTCACATTGATCCCCACACATTAGTAGTGGGAGACTTCAACACCCCACTCATAACTATGGACAGGTCATCGAGACAGAAACCAAACAGAGAAATAATGAGCCTAACAGAAGTCATGAACCAAAGGGACCTAACAGATATCTACAGAACATTTCAACCAAACACAAAAGAATACACCTTCTTTTCAGCACCACATGACACCTCCTCCAAAACTGACCGTGTAGTTGGACACAAAGCAAGCCTCAACAGATATAAGAAAATTGAAATAACCCCTTGCATCTTATCAGAACACCATTGAATAAACCTGGACTTCAAGAACAACAGAAATAATAGAAAGCCTACACATTCATGGAAACTGAACAACTTTCTACTGGATGACTACTAGGTCAGGGAAGAAATAAACAAGGAAATCAAAGACTTCTTAAAATCCAACGACAATGAAGGCACAACATACCCAAACCTAGGGGATACAATGAAAGCAGTGCTACAAGGAAAGTTCATAGCACTAAGTGTGTTCAAAAAGAAAATTGTGACAGCTCATATTAGTTAATTAAAACAGAACTGGAAGAACTGGAAAAAAAAAGAAGTAAATACTCCGAAGAGGAGCAGAAGGCAGGAAATCATCAAACTTAGGGCTGAAATCAACAACTTAGAAACAAAAAGAACAAAACAAAGAATCAATGAAACCAAGAGTTGGTTCTTTGAGAAAATCAACAAAATGGACAAACCTTTAGCTAAATTAAAAAAAAGGCAGAAGGAAAAAACCCAAGTAAACAAAATCAGAAATGAAATGAGAGAAATAACAACAGACATTGAGGAAATCCAGAGAATCTTTAGGACTTACTTTAAAAACCTGTACTCTACCAAAATTGAAAACCTAAGTGAAATGGACAATTTTCTTCATAGATTCCACCTACCAAAGTTAAATCAAGATGAGGTTAACATATTAAACAGCCCTATAATCCCTAAGGAAATAGAAACAGTCATTAAAATCTCCCAACCAAAAAAAAAGCCCAGGGCAAGATGGTTTCAGCACAGAATTCTACCAGACCTTCAAAGAAGAGTTAATACTCTAAAAACTCTTCCACAAAATAAAAACAGAGGGAACACTGCCATACTCATTCTATGAGGCCACAGTCATCCTGATTCCTAAACCACACAAAGACTCAACAAAGAAAGAGAACTTCAGGCCAGTTTCCCTCATGAACATAAACACAAAGATACTTAATAAAATACTGGCAAACCGAATCCAGGGATAAGTGAAATTATCCCTATTTGCAGATGATATGATAGTTTGCATAAGTGACCGCAAAACTTCCACTAGAGAACACTTACAGTTGACAAACACCTTCAGCAAGGTGGCTGGATACAAAATTAATTTAAAAAATAAGAAGCCCTTCTTTATACAAAAAAAATAAATGGGCTGAGAAAGAAATTAGAGAAGCAACACCCTTCACAATAGCCATTAACAATATAAAATACCTTGGGGTAACTCTAACCAAGCAAATGAAAGACCTATATGATAAGAACTTCAAGTCCTTGAAGAAATAAATTGAAGAGGACATCAGAAGATGGTAAGATCTTCCATGCTCATGGATAGGTAGGATCAACATAATAAAATTGGCCATCTTGCCAAAAGCATTATACAGATTCAATACAATTCCTATCAAAATACCACCACAATTCCTTATAGACCTGAAAAAAGCAATTCTCAACTTCAGATGGAGTAACCAAAAAACCTGAATAGCTAAATCAATCCTATACAATTAAAAAAACAAACAAACAAATATCTGAAGGCATCATTATCCCAGATTTAAAGCTGTACTACAGAGCAATAGTAATAAAAACAGCATGGTACTGGTATAGAAACAGATCAGTAGATCAATGGAATCCAATTGAAGACCCAAAAGGAACCCACACACATAGGGTCACTTGATTTTTGACAAAGAAGCCAAAACCATACAATTGAACAAGGACTGCATCTTCAACAAATGGTGCTGGTTGAACTGGATGTCCACATGTAAAAGAATGAAATTAGACCCATACTTATCATTTTGCAAAAAACTTAAGTCCAAGTAAGGCCAGTCACACTAAATCTATTAGAATAGAAAGTGGGTAAAACCCTCGAACTCATGGGCATAGGTGACAACTTCCTGAACAGAACACCAACATCTCAGGTTCAATCAATAAATGGGACCTCATGAAACTGAAAAGCTTCCGTAAGGCAAAGACACTGCCATTCAAACAAAACAGCAGCCTACAGACTGGGAGAAAATCTTCACCAACCCCACATCTGTCAGAGGGCTAATATCCAAGATTTACGAAGAATGGAAGAAATTAAATGCTAAGAAACTAAATAATCCAATCAAAAATGGGGAACAGAGCTAAACAGAGATTTCACAAAGGAGGAATCCCTAATGGCTGAGAGACACTTGAAGAAATACTCAACATCCTTAATCATCAGAGAAATGCATCTCAAGACGACTCTGAGATTCCATTTCACACCTGTCAGAATGGCTAAGATCAAAAGCTCAAATGACAGCACATGCTGGCGAGGGTGTGGAGAAAGGGGAACCCTCCTCCATTGCTGGTGGGAGTGCAAGCTTGTACAACCACTACGGAAATCAGTGTGGCAATATCTTAGAAAACTTGCAATAGCCCTACCTCAAGACCCAGCCATACCACTTCTGGATTATACATCCAAGTGATTCCTCACCAAACCAGAATGACATTTTCTCATCTCTGTTCATAGCAGCCTTATTTGTAATAGCTAGAAACTGGAAAGAACCCAGATGTCCCTCAACCGAGGAATGGATAAAAAAAAAAAATACTGTGGTACATCTATAAAATGGAATACTACTCATCCTTCAGAAACAACAAAATCATGTAATTTGCAGCCAAATAGATGAAACTAGAGAAGCTCATCCTGAGTGAGCTAACCCAGACTCAGAAGGACGCACATGGCATCTATTCACTTATAGTCAGATTTTAGCCATATAGTACAGGATAACTATACTACAACCAATGCACCAAGGGGAACATGACCATAGACTTTGTTACCTGTCAATGAGACATTTTGCCCTAGTGGTGCTGCCTTATAGGCCCCCAGTGTATGAGGAGGCTCTTGGCCCTCATATGACTGCTGAACTGGGGTGGGGGACTGATATGTAGGGACACTCCACTCCAGAGGAGTGGGATGGAAGGGATAGGGGGTAGAGGGTGGGAGGGCGGGACTGGGAGGGGTTTAAAGAGGCCACTGTGATGAAGATGTAACCTGAAGTAATAAATAAACATAAAAAGAATGCAACATTTTACATGATTATTTTTACAAAAAAAGCACGTTGTAGGTAGAATGATAATTACAGTTATTAGTACAATGTTAATGAAGAAGAGGAAAACAATGTAATCATATCGAATACAATGAGAAAACTGCAACCAAAAGCTATCTAATTCCTCGTGTATTTAATGAATTAATTAAAATCTATTAAGAAATTTTTTAAAAACTGAAATCACTAATTTAAAATAATTTTAGCTTCACAGTAATCCTAGGCCCCTGAGGTGGTAAAAATAAATTACAAATTCTTTCTTAGAACTGATCCTTCTCTTTAATTAAAATAATTCTCCCAGTTTCAAGAAAAGGTTATTGTCTTTTGGAGGCCTGCTTTTTTCTGAAGGGAAATCTAGGGTTTGTATGAGTATGTAGAGTACCCACTCCATAGGGAGAGGGGAGATGGGGTGGGAATTTGGGAGGAGTGGAGGGAGGGGAAACTGTGGTCGGGATTTATTGTTAAGAAGAAGAATCTACTTTTAATAAAAATACAAATGTGAATAAAAATATGTAAAACTCTTGGTTGAAAAATGAATATCAGGTAAGAAGAGATGATATGTGGGTGCCAGCTGACAGAACAGAGAGTGGGCTCTTGTCACTGACTGCAGGTCTATGCCCAGGTTGTTAATTTCTAAGCCTTTAGAACCTGACTTATGGGTAGTGGGGAAAAGCAAAAACCCTAAAGTAAAGATGACCGAGGCTTTAATAAATACCCACTACCTGAACAAGAATGTAGGTGCTAGAAAGACATAAGTGTGTTGTAAACTCAGTAGATATATCTAAAATGCATAGCACGCAGTGGATAGATGTAAAATGTCTCAGCATCTATGTTTGAATAATACATAATGCCAGTCTCAAACTGTGACCATGAAAGTTTCACCAGGGGTTTTAAAAATATAATTTATTTGATATGGGGGCAAATTTTTCCTAATGTATGAATATGCAATACAAAAGTTTTTCTTAATGCATTTTTCCTAGAAAGTTGCAGAGAGATAGCTACTACAGACTCTTTTTTTTAATGTTCATTTATTACTTCAAGTTACATCTCCAGTGCCCTCGTTCCACCCCTCCCGGTTCCACTCTCCCACTTTATCCTCCCTCTCTCACCCATCCCACTCCTCCAGAGTGGGGTGTTCCTACATATAAGTGCCCCTCAGTTCAACAGTCATATGAGGACTAAGAACTTCTACAGAGTCTTAGTGAGGCCAAAAAAGAAAATAATCTTTCTGAATCACAGGAAGTAGTTTTTTGTTTGTTTGTTTGTTTTGTTTTTGAGATTTATGACACTGGTATTGAGCTTCTTGTGGCCAATAGTAACATCTGAAATTATTTTTCTTCTCTACAACTTTGTTTTGTAAAAGATATGCATGTTACTATTCCTTCCTTCCTTACAGGAGCTGGGCTGCTGCCATGAGAACTAAGCTGGGATGAATTTCTGAGGACTTGGACACACATGGAAAGAGATCATAGACATCCTCCTGCTTCACCCAGGAGGTCACATATAGATAATCCCCAAAATAAACATGGGAAGATGCACTGTAGCACAGATCCTGCCTTGTGTTACAGATGGTTGATGCTTTTCAAACTTGTCTTTTCCAGTTCCCATGTTCTGCATCCAAGTAAACACTATGACATAGTTTTCATGAATGGCATATGAAATATTTGTCCATTTCTATGAAATTGTTCTGAACCAGAAAACTAACCAAAGCTTACCTGTTGTTCATTCAAACTTATAAATGAGCCTGGAGATGTAGCAGCTTTCTTGCAAGAGTAGAGAAATAAACGTGAAGAAGAACCCTGCATAGTTTAATAGACTAGGATGAAAAAGCCTCGTGTGAATAGGCCACTGAATAACCAAACCATACTAGAACTACTGTCCTTTTTACTGACATCTAAAGAAATGCACCAGCTCTATGTCTGTCTACTTGGTGTCTCATCAGCTTTTCTACTTCTGGCAACTAAACATGTTTCTTACTTACACTTATTTTTAGCGGGAAAAAAAGACCAACAAATATTGATCCCTACTTTGCTTTCATTTTTTAACCTTCCCACTCAATGAAAGCAATAGTTGCCTTAGGGAACTTATAAAGCAGAAACAATGAATCTCCTGCCCTTCTTCATTGCTTGTTTATACACCAGAAGCATTTATTTCCATTAGCTTAGCTTATTGACTTCTGTCTTCTGTCTTTGGTTTGTTCTCTTAATTTAAATCTTATTCTGTTATGACCCAGTGTTCCCCATGAATAAAAAATCAATAAATAACACAATATTCTCATCCCTGAGCTGGTAAACATAGCCAACATTCAATGTTACTTTATCCTGTGTCTGACTGTATTTTAAGCCCTTCCCTCATGTCACATGGCTGGCTCTCTCATCTCCTGTATAGGACATGGTAAATGACTCCTAGGTTTCCTTTCTACATCTGCTTACGACTTTAACAGTATTGTCCAAGTATATGGTTGTTTCACAGCATGTACCAAGCACCTCTACAATAATTTTTCTTCCTTATTTGGGCAAATATGGAAGGTTTCCTTGGTCTGTTCCTTATGATAGCATCTCAATGTTTGTGTCTTTCCAAAATTCTTGTGAAACAGCATGATTAGCAAAATAGTTGGATTTGGGGAAGGGGAATATTTGGAAGGAAATTTATTCATAAGAGTAGACACTTTTTGGCCAGTGATATGGCTTACCAGGAGACAGCATGTGATTCCAGGCCAGATCAGCCAAGTTGAAGCCTTATTACCCACATGATGAATGGAAGAAATAAATCCCTCCACATTCACTTTTTAACTCTACCTGTACACCTTGGCAAGTGACCTCTTCCCTAGGAAAATAAAATTTAAGGTATAGAAAATTAAAAATGGATAAATAAGACTAATAAATAAACCCTAAATAAGACTGATCTTTTATAAAATGAAATTTTAGAGAGGTGGCTGCCTTGAACCCTCTACCATGCAAGGGCACAAAGTGGAGGAAGAGCCTACAAACCAGAACAAAAATCTGGCCACACAATGAGTCTTTCAATACTTGATTTTTGACATTGCAGCAATTATAACTGTGAACCATGGATTTTTGTTCTTTGTAAGCTGATCATACTATGCTATTTTGCTATAGTAGTACAAATGAACCAAGACAGCTGGCAACCATTACCACAAGCTCTTTTGCAGGAAACCGGAATGGGCATGAACGTCTCATTCTGCATCTTTGATTGCATTGGAAGAGACTTTTATTTTTTACAGTATACATCACATATTGCTTTGGTCTTGTCTTCACACCCTCACAATTATTATGCCATCGTCAAATGCTCCATTGTTTATTCTACTTGTTTCAAGTCAGTTCTTACTGAGCAGGAAAAAAAGATAATCATTGCTATAGAAATATGAAGCCAAGAAAATATGATCTTATGTTAAACTGAAAACATGAAGATAGTAATATAATGAAATAATATTATGTCCTGTACCATAATGAAAAATAGTAAGAGTTACAGAATTTCAGAGTTAAAAAATATAGAAAAGATATAAATTATTACTTTACATCAGGGAACTAACACTAATTTTGAAAAAAGAACTTAGTTTTAGGCTACTGGTACATATACAGACAACTAAGCAGAGACGAACAATATTTCCCATGTATCCCATTGATTATTAAGCTTTATACATACAATGAAGTACTTGAAGCAGACTATAGGAAAAGTTCTCTGACTGCCTGTTCCAGATCTTCAAAATCTGAATCCTGATGTGCTTCAGTGAATTTGGCCTCTGTTTAGGATAAAATGCTGAATGTACC
>CAJQZJ010004760.1:3504264-3531750 GCA_907164525.1 Lophiomys imhausi | reverse complement strand
AAAATGCTGAATGTACCGTAGTGTGTTGGGAAAGGTGATAGAGAGGAGAAGCAAAAGCAAAGAAACACAATGTGCTCTGTCACAGTTACAGACTCCTGAGTTCCAGTTAAAAGAGACTCCTAGAAGACACCTGTTCTGCAAGGTTGAGAAGGTTAGGGAAGCCGCTGAGTAACACGCATACACCAAGTCTACCTGGTAATTATTCAACATGATTGAGTTTACTCAGTTAATGGTCATTTTCAAAACAAAAACAAAAAAAACATAGACATGCTTTCACTTCCTGCCTGGAGATGTTGGAATAGATATTTATTTGCTACTTTTCCTTTTCACCAGTTTTCTGGTATTTTGTCCACTCTAACTATCCACCCAAACCATTTTCCTTGATCATATATGAAGATAGTTTATCTTGTTTTGAAGAACAAAATTGACAGCTTAGGTTCTGGCCTTTGGGAGCAAACTTTCCAATTGTCAGAGCCCTATGAGGTGAACTTCAGAATAGGTAATGTTCACCTTCAGGTATTTCCATAGTATGAAACGATGTTTCAGAGTGAGTTTTGTATTTTTTCTCTTTAATGAGCTGCCCCTGGGAATTCTTTTTGAGGATGAATTGGCAGAATACCTGTAGCAAGTTTTATGCTTAAATTTTTGTTGGTTCAGGTCTACATCAGCCCAATGTTGTACTGTTTTACTTTAATAATAATAATTTATTAAATATCATGATTTATAATATATTATATATAATATTATACATACACATACTGAGTGGAAGAAGTCAACCTTATAGAAAGATGCACTTATGATTTTATCACTTGAAAGGCAGAAAAGGATAAGTCATTCAAGGTCAATTCTGGGAACAAAGTCACTTTGAGGTTTGCATGTTTTATAGGAGACCATGTTTCAATGTTGAGAGAGAGAGAAGCAGACAGACAGACAGAGAAAGAGAGACAGAGATGTTGACAATGTGATCATTCTGATTACCACTTGATACCACATCGCAGTACACACTATTATATTATAAATACCAAATTTCTGGTAGAACAGAACACCCTATCATTGGCTTCCATTTATCTCAGTTCCCTTACCTTTTCCCTTCATGAAGAATAATAGTTATTTTTATTGTTGCAAAGGAAAAATACTTAAGGAGGGTTTGTTTTGTTTTGGCTCTCTGTTGCAGAGTACATTTCAACATGATAGGCAAGGCACGCTGGTGGGAACATGTAGTGAATGTTCATATGATTACAAAAGTTAGGAAGCATAGTCAGAAATGAATGTTGGTACTCAACCTGTGTTTTCTTTGATTCAGTTCTGGATCCCTGTCCAGTTGATGACACTACCCACATTTAGGGTGGGTCTTCCTTTTTCAGTTAAACTGTTCTGGAATCATCTAGAGACACACACACACAGTGATATGTTTTGATGATGATTGTAAATCAGGTAATTGGTAATGTAGACAAATCACAATCAAACACCGTTACTTACTTTTGGACTCATAATTTTAAAAACCATTCCAAAGACACCCACATTTTCATTCTTAATATATCTGGAAATTTCCAGAAAACATGTATGTGACAGAAAAGCTCCTAGCTAATAAATTTGTGCTCATATTTAATATCCATATCTATTTAAAGAATGACAGCGAAGACCACTTATTGTCTCAGTTTTCTTGTCAGTAGGACACCTTGGAGTACATGTTTACATAAACCATCATTATATAACCCATCATTAATCCTCTCTCGTTAATCCATTCAGTGCTTTGTCGGTCAGTTGTGGCAACCTACTCCAGTAGTGGCTTATCCCATTTATTCCAACTTAACACATTTAAAATCGACTTCCTGCATTTTCCTGGTTTTGTGAATACCGATTGGCAGACTTTCTACCACTTTAATATGTGCTCTCCTTTCATCTAGTAATCAGCAGTTCTCAACCTGTGAGTTGTGATACTTTTTGGTGTCAAAACAGCATATCAGATATTTATATCATGATTAATAACAGTAGCAAAATTATAGTTATGAGGTAGCAGTGACTCATTTTATGTTCGGGGGCTTACCACAACATGTGGAATGGTATTAAAGGACTGAAGCATTATGAAGGCTGAGAACCACTGAATCATGTGATATTTTGTGTTTATACATGTGCATTTGGAATTTGAGAATTATAATAGACCAGCAGCACAGCAGTCACCAGAGGAACACTACAGATCATCAAGGGAGAGTGATTACTTTTCCTAAGAAAAGGAGGTTTCTGCAACTGACAGAGATTTGTAGATATATAACAGTGTGTTAAGTTTCATAACTTCATCTGCCTTGTCCCAAATATTCACAGTGCACTAAAGTGTATCACATAAACCTGAATATAATACAGTAACTTCCATAATTAGACTTGGATTCATTCTTCAGAATGATTTTGTGAGCACATGGTCTAAAATTTCTTTCATGCAATGAAAGAATTTTTATGGTTTCATATTCAAATAATCCTGTGTTCATCATTTCCTTTAAACAAACTCTATCTCACCCATTTTTGAGCCCCTAAAAGCTTACTGTGTGTATTTACATTATTATACTAATATAACCAAAGACAGCCACTTAGAACACAGGTTTGATTATAGTAATGGGGTTATTAAATATACCTGTTTAAAAAATAGTATTAAGGCTAAGGAGATCGATCAAGGGAATAAAGAACTTGCTGCACTTCAGGTACTGGCAGAAAACAAAGTTCAGATTTTCAGTGCCTGTCTTGAGGTACATTAGGAGAAACAATGAGAATATAGATTGTAAAGTTTCAGTTGCTTCAGAAGATAAGGTAGAATTTGATATAAGAATGCAGAGATCACAGAAATTTGAATGCAAATAAGAAGGCTTGGATAATAGAGATCAAACATAGTTACAGGGCTATGTTTGTTCATACAGTATACAGTGACTGTATCCCATTATAGCAGAAGGAAACAGGGAAGGAGCTCACAGCAGTCAGTCTCACTGCCTCTGAGTCAGCAAGGAGAGAGACACACGCTGCTGCTCAATACCCTTCACCTTAGCCAAGGACCCCAGTCCAGAAGTGAGGCTTCCCACACATGGGGGAGTCGCCCAACCATAGTTAACCTGCCCAGGAAAATTCTTCACAGACATGCCCAGAGCCTTGTTTCCATGTTCATTCTAAATCTTTTCAAGTTCACAATCAAGTTTAGCTATCACTACTGTCAAATGCTGTAAATCATATCTGGCATCAGTCACATCATGGGATGTGTGTTCCCAAGAGTTTCAAAAGTCTCATCCCCATGGCTTGGGTTGTTGTAACATGCATAAAAAGTTCTGTTTCCATGAACCATGTACTTTTATTTGAATATATAGATAAAAATATTGAACTTGTTTTATTCCAATAGTAATTATGAAAATTATAAACATAACTAAAACTACATAAACATGTTTTCAATATTCATTTATAGTATTGGTGTATATTCATTGTACAAATGATGCACTTCATGATAATGTACAACATACACTGAGATAATGATCAGATTAAGGTATCTTCTTTCATCCTATCCTGCTGGTTTAACATTTTGTTCACAGTCTGCCTTCTACTCTAATCTAGGTTATCAACATGGGAAAACATGGACAATATTAAGAAAACTAAATATATAGATATAGTATAGATATAACACTTTTTTTAATAATTTATTTTTTATTTCTTCAAGATACATCTCAATCACAATCCCCTCCCTACTCCCCCCTCCAGTCCCACCCTCCTCCCCCTCAACCCCCCCATCCTCTTCCCTTCCTTTTTTTTTTTTTTTTAGCTTAAGGTATTTCTTTTTCCCCCCCCAACAGCTCTCCCTTTCAGTTCAAAAAATGGTTCTTTTTCTTATAAATATAAATACAATACAAAACAACAGAAATAAATAGGCCACAATTATAAGAGTTATATGGCTTAGCATACATTCCCAATGTCCAGTCCATATGTAATTGGCACCTGACTTTAACATTCTACTAACTAACCATTGAAGAATCTCCAGTGGGAGATGATTGAATTGGTGGTAAGCCGTTCTCTTGGCAAGAAAAACCCCTTGCTTCAACTCTAGACAGACTTCTGTCCAAAAAGGACAAAATTTGGAAGCAGATAAATCGACAGCCTAGCTCTGCCAAGACAGGGTAGGTAAGTCCTTCATAATTCCTGCTCTACAACCAATGTCTGTCAGAAAAATGGGGCCAAATGGCTGAAGATTGATGCTGTAATGTATGGAGAGAAAATGGGAATTGTCCAGGCAGCCACTGGTATGTCATTTTTTAGTTTTGGAAGCTGCAGGCCCTGCACTTCCTATATAATCATATATATTTATCCCTCTCAGATCTCTGAGGTGGTTGAAGAATAGATAGCTAGAGTCTCATAGTTAAATTTTGAGTTGTTTAGGAATCAAGAGGGTGTTCTGGATATAAGAAGATATTTTTAAAATTATGAGGCAAGTTAGTATGAAAGCTGAGTTAGATATAGATATAACACTTTTAAAAAATCTATTCCTCTATTAATGGACACCTAATACAGTTTCATAGGTTGGCTATTGTGAGTAGGTCTGTAGTAGAGGAAATACCTGCATCATTTTCAAAATGTTATCAATGATATCAGAAGTCTGCAGCAGAAAACTATCAACAATTAACCACATACTCAAAAAGGAAATTCTCTCTTGGAAAATCAAAGTATCAAACCACACAAAATTGAAGCAAGTAGAAGGGGAAGTGGACAGAAAGTTCCAGCCTTAGCCAAGACATTATTCACAATTGATAGCTCTTGAGAGCAGGAAACCAGTTTTCTTCAATATATTAACCACACTCTGAGTCAAGCCTCATACTCAGGAACTGGCTAATACAAATTAAATTCCATGTTGTTGTTGTTTAAGTGAGAGAACATAAAGTTGGGTGTAAGGGGGGTGAAGGTAGGGAAGAGTAGAGAATTTGATTAATCAATATGACAACCAACGCACCAAAGGGAACATGGACATAGACTTTTTTTGTTTTTGTTTGTTTGTGTGTGTGTGTGTGTGTGTGTGTTTTTTAAGTTTTCTCTCCCTGGCAATGAGACACTTTTCACTGGTAGTGCTGCCTTGTAGTCCCCCAGTGTATGAGGAGGCTCTTGGCCCTCATATGACTTCTGAACTGAGGTGGGGGACTGTCATGTAGGGACACTCCACTCCAGAGGAGTGGGATGGAAGGGATAGGGGGTAGAGGGTGGGAGGGAGGGGCTGGGAAGGGTGGAAAGAGGACACTGCGATGGAGATGTAACCTGAAGTAATAAATAAATAAATTAAAAAAAACAATAAATAATATCAAATAAAAAAAATAAAAAAAGAATTTGATTAAATACATTGTGTGAATTTCTCAAGAACAAATACGAATGTTTTTGAAAAAAGAACAAATACTTATGTTTTAAACTAAAGTTATTGTATATGTTCCTGAATGCATTATTTTAAAATACTATACTTAAGATTTCATATGAATAAATAAGATTTCTGTTCTTTCACTTTTAAGAAAATCACACTTTATGCTAAAAACATCATCAAATTTTAGAATAGGGACTTTCTTGATGCACGTCTATTATGATTTTTAAACTAATCTTGAGTTTAAGAATTCAAGACTTATTTGAAAAGAGTTTAGAAAAGAGTATTTGTTTAGCAATTTTATTTTTATTTGCCTATTTGAACTTTTCTAATTTGATAGTCAGAGATTTAAATATTATTTCTGACACATTTACCAAGTTGTTACTTATGACTTCATTCTTCAATGAAATGAGAACCTAATTTAGTATTTAGCCTGAAGAATGCATGTGTACCCAATTGTTCCTAAAGCTACAGTATGCAATTCCCAAGTGAGAAGCTCAATATCTGTGATCTACTTACTGGAGAGACACATGCAATTATTGATGAAATTGCCAACAGGCATGCTTAAAATATCTCTTTAACATTTACCTTAGGACTTTTCTATAAATGAATGTGTGTGAACCAAAATCATGTTTGTTTTTATAATTAGAAACATGGCATAATTTTATACTTTTTATAAGGTAGTAAGGAATTTGTATTTACACAAAGTATTATTTACATATATTAGTGTAAGTATGTTCATATTCCTGAAATATTGTCAAATAAGGATTACAAATATATATAAAACCTCACTGTAGAGCAGGATTTCCAAGAATGTCACTAACATATAAATAAAGCAGTTTCCATACATTTCTAGAACATTTTATTTCTCCAGAAATCACATTGTCTTTTACAACTTTTAAATACATTTATATCATTTGATGCCAAATATATACTACATAGAACAAACATATAACACTTAAAGTCTAGATCATGACCGAATGGAAATAAAAATTCTTAGAAATTTTTCCTTGTTGAATGAAAAGCATAAGGATAGTGAATGGAAGTCACTGATAATGAAGTGTGGCCCTATTAATAGACATACATGAGAATCCTTATAACAGCATTAAATTTGCATAAAATTTCAATTTGTTATACTCCCTACATTCAATCCAAGGACATTAATTTTATAGTCAAAATGAGTAATCTAATTGAACATTCCTTTTATTGAATAGTTTTCCCATTATTAATAGAAATGTTTTATGAAAAACATATTTTAGAAATTTGGCAGCCCTTCCACTCCCACTCAGACTTTCCAGATATACACAATTTGCTATAGTATGACATGTCTCGAATATTTTTATTTTCATTACCTTTAAGTATATCGTATAAATACATCACAGAGTTTTTAATATCCAATATTTTTATTTAATCATGAAATTAACATAATAAAATATTTGGATACACATTGAGAAATATTGCTGGTGGGTTTTGTATTGTTAACTTTCACAGCTGCCGCAGTCCAACTAAAGACTTTGATTGACATTCTCCAGGAAGAGATTTTGAGAATAATAATTGGGTATCTATACTCTGCTTCTCTAAGAGCTGTTAGCTCCCTTGAATTTTCTGAACTTGACATTTCACAAAATTTTTACTGTCTTTTTGTGTAAGAAAGAACTGGAAGTTTGTGGGCACAAGGGCAACTTTTCTCTGAATTCTCTGAAATCTGCCAATTAAATAAACAACTGAGATCAGAATGAGCAGTTTGTGATATACTATATACACAGGAGAAACAAGAAACAAATGGTATGAGCAATTGTCTTCCAGCTCCAAGAAGGCAACTTATCCTGGGATACTTGAAATCTCCTTTGTCTTGTCTCTGTATTAAGTTTTGCATTTAGCCGTACTTCATATAATAAATTTCTTCTATAAGCATATGTTTGTATTATATTACTGAATGTCAATTATAATAATTGTGACTGGTATGATATAATTGGTGCATGTGTTTAACAAATTACTATACCAGTTTTATAAATCTAATTCCATGATGTATTTTCTTTTAAATTCAAGCTAAAATTCAAACTCAATAAATGTGTAGTGGACATACGCTCTCTGATAAAATTTAAACTGAATTCCGAAAATACAGGGATAAGTATGAGGATATTTTACTATCAATTCTATAAATCTATCAGCAAATACAATAGGTGGTAAAAAAAAAAATCTATGCTTTGTTAAGGTGAAGAGAGAGCTACATGGAAAATAGAACAGGGAAGATTATTACATAAGAACTAAGATAATTTAAAATATTTAATCATGACATAGTATTGGTATCATTACAACTATAGTGGTTGTGGCTTTAGCTAAATCTTATATTAATACCTTTCTGGTTGCTTTACTAGTAATCATAGATTGATGTCTAATTATTAAAAAAAAGAATTATGAGTTCTGGGAAAAGGCGGAGAGGGTGTGAGGGTGGGGCTGGGAGGGATGGAGGGAGGGCACTGTGAGGGAGATGTAACCTGAAGTAATAAATAAACAATTTTTTAAAAAGACAAAACATTTTTAAAATTATGTATTTTCATTTCAGCTACAAATATTATGTGCCAAATAACATGTACTTTTGTTAGCTATAACATTCAGGAATGTTGATCTGTCATGTCTATCTCTACAGTCTTGTAGGCAAAGAAATAGAATACTGCCAAAGAGTTTCCAATGTAACTGATATTTAAAAAATTAATTTATTTATTACTTAAGGTTACATCTCCATCATAGTGTACTCTTTCTACCCCTCCCAGTCCCGCCCTCGTACCCTCCACCCCCTAACTTTTCCATCCCACTCCTCTGGAGTGAAGTGTCCCTACATAACGGTTCCCCATCCCATTTCAGCAATCATATGAGGGCCTGCAAGGCAGCACCACTAGGGAAAAGTGTCTCATTGACCGGAAAAAAGTCTATGTTCCTGTTCCCTTTGGTGGATTGGTTACAGTATAGATATCCTGTACTATATGGCTAAAATCCGACTATAAGTGAATAGATGTAACTGATTTTTTAAGAGCAGTATGGTACTAGTGCTTACCAAAGTTATTTACCTCCCCTGTACATTATTTATTTCCTTTTAAATTAGTGAAGATGTACTCTTTTGATGCTTTCTTGTCCTTTTAGCCTATTGATGATCAGAAGCAGTTTGAGATCACTCACTCTAAAATATTGATAAAGTGGCACTAAGAACATAGACGACTAATAGCATCCATATTGCAGTCTGTTCAGCTAAGAGATACTCCAATTGCCATTTTCTAAATATGTAAGTTTTTTTTTTTACACTCCTGATATTCTGTGCCTCATTTTCCAATATCAATTCATAACCTAAACGCTTGACCCTAAGGAAAAGCACTTTATACTATATTCATTTGTTTCTGTTTTAACATAATATCATAAAGAAAACAATAAATTTTATATATAAGTCAAATTCAATACAGTTGGTGGAAAAATAATAAGGGTGTATGTTTTTAATCCTTTAAAGAGGAGTTTATCTCAGGAAGCTTCCCCTTCAAAGAACAATTAAATAGCACATAAAATATGGCATGTTGAGTACATATCATGGCAGCCACTTTTTATACACATCACATAAGTGAGAACTTAATATCTGGGTTTTTTCAGTTAATTAATATTATAGATGCTTTATAAACTTAATTTTAAAAATCAATGCCTTTGATTATTTTTTAAACTTATTACTGTTGAGGAAGAAAGTGAGTCTTAGATAAATGCAGATATTACTCAGTATCACACAATTCATAATTTCTTCCAGATATTTTACATGTTATTTTCCCCTGAGTTTTCTCTCCACAAATATTTACAGATTCAAACACTTGTTTAAATTTTCATCTGGAGTATCAGATTCTCCATTTACTTGGCTAGCTAAGAAGTCATTGAATAATGCTTCTCATTTCATAAATCTGCCTTAATTCAAAGTTAACATCAACTTCTCATTTCATAAATCTGCCTTAATTCAAAGTTAACATCAACTCTCTTTCCTAGTTCAGTCTATGTAAATGTAGAACATCATGACTTAAGAATCATATATTATTTCATAGCACTAATTATCATGTGTACTATTTTATTGGGTTTCTTTGTGACCTTTTCAGTTTCCTAACAAAAGCTTCCAACATCACTTTAATATAAATAAACGATATCCCTGTAGAGTTTTACAGTAAACAATAGAATCTTGAGGTGATTCTTAGGGTCTCCGAGTATTTCAGATGTTCCTGTCTGCTCAGACACTCTTATATTTTAAGATTAAGATCACAAATATCATTCTTTATGATTCTAGACTTAGAAATGTACATAAAAATGAATTAATGACTCACGCCTGCCCCTGAAATATTCATTCACACTGTCCTGCTCAGTTTTCACTGTTTTTCCTGTCTGGCTTACCACTGACCTGAAGTAACACTTAGAAAAAGCATGAGACATTTATAATTTTATTTTATGGTTTCCTTTTCCTAGTATGAACTCAATGCTCAGAAACTGCTGTGTGTTGTCAGATGAACCTTCACTTGTTCACCCTATATTACTGTGCTGATTGTGGCCAGAGAAACATGAATTTTTATCATCAATGCAAGTTTGAGAATAGGAAAACGTAAGACCCTTAAGTGTGATATTTTCTTACACATTGATCACAGATGAGATAGATATGTAACATGTCAAAATAAATGGATCCTTTTCCAGAGATTCCCCAGGAAATCTCAAGTGCTTTCATTTCAGTTGATGATGTCACATACATCTGATATCTGAAATAGGGTTTGAGTTTTCTAATCTTTTAAGTGACATGATCATGGAATTTACGTCAGTTTAGCTGAGAGATGTTGCAGAACAGAAGGCTGCTACATTCTCACTTTCTAGATAATTATTTTAAAGTGCTGTGATTCAGAGGTCTGGGGGGGGGGAGTGTCATTAGTAATGATCTTATATGTTATTATCTGTCACATTCACTACAGATGCACTCCTCAAAAATGGACAGTGTTAAGCTCAAACTTTGAGGTTCATGACTAACTAAAGTGAAACAAGGTTTGTCATAACTTTTCAATATAGGCAGATTCTATGGCTCTCTATCAAGTTCTAAGACAGAATCTAAAGGTTGTGCCTTTTGTAAGTGAAAAAATGAAAGATGCTGTGTTTTCCTGTAGATTCCTGAAAGCAAATAAAGACCATCAACTAAGTGCCATAATGGATATAAAAAGAATTTTTTTTTATATTCTTCTTTACCACATAGTGAGTTCTGTTGTTTAGTACTTCGACATTCCACTAAAAGTAAATTTTTAACTGGGTATGGTAGTCCATGACCATTCAACAAGCCTAGACAATATTATTGTAAGTTCAAGGCCATTCTGGTCTACATCGTGAGTTTCTAGACAGACTGGTTTACAAAGTGAGACCTTATCTCCAAAAACAAAACTGAAAGTGAATATTTTATAAAATAATCTCTCTTTAATAAAAAGAAGCCTTCCCCTTGACTCTCCAAGAGTTCAAAAACAAATGACAGCCCTTGTCATCAAGCTAAATCTCCTGTACAGTCATTCAGAATGTCAGTATGTGCAATCATTTATTTGTTTCCATCTCTTCTACTGAGTCAAACAAAGCAGAAAATCCAGCATCATTTTCAATCAGAACCTGATGGTTCTCTGACAGTTCTGTGGATCTCAGATGTCAGTGACAGCAAATGCAGATGTTTCTATTTCCTTTCAAAGGAAGAGAAAAACATCAACATCGTTAGTCAAGCATTTTCATGTAGCTAAGTCAACGTCCCATGCCAAAAATACCTACCCACTCAGAAGATCTTGAATCACAGTTCATTTGGTGTCTGGTACGCAGTGCTGAGGGCTGTACCTTGATGACATTCTGTCTAAGGGGTTCCAGTAAGAATAGGAACAATATAACTAGAAAAAAAACCCTTATGTTTTATTTTGAAACTGAATCAAACTTCAATTCTTGGTTATTTCATAACAGGCTAATGGAAATATTGGTGTCCCTGTCAGTAACATATTATGTAAACTCCTTGTGAAAAGAAATATCACTTAAAACACAAATTGTTCAAAAACCTGAAATTTCAATTATAATCACCACCAAAACATATTTGTGGCTAGTTTTTTATAGTGTTATTGGGGGATCAGACACAAATGAAATCATATTTGCATTTCTGCAGCAAAACTCATCTATGAAAGTGAAATTATTTAATTAAGGTTAGCAATTTTAAATCATGTTGATTAACTTATTTCTGTATGCTTAAATTTCTCCATATCCTTATGTTTACTGAAAATCAACATTACACCTTAGGGGCAGCATGTTGATAAGCACATCAGTTTCAACCGCAATGTTGTAAATTTCTACTTTATTAAGAATTTGTCCATTTATTCCCTAGCTATCATATATAGTATTAACTCAATGTCTTGTTAAAATAAGATTAAAGAGCTAACAAATATTTATTTAGCTCATGATTCTCTTTTGTCTGACATTCACTTCTCATTTTGGTCCTCCAGATTTTTATTGGGGAGACGTGAGCTTCTCAACAGGCAAAACCAGTGCATAACCAAGCAGCCCACCTTTCACCACTCAGTGCACTGAGGTGTGATATCCAACCACACTTATATCCCACAGCTTTCCTCTCCTGGAGGAATTTCTTCCACACTCTATTCGTAGAAAGGCAACTCTGCCTTTGAAAAAAGTGTGTAGAGTCTCTTAGTGGAAGTTTATTTAATTTTGGTTGCAAAATAATTAGTATCCCTTTTTTTTTTGAAGAGTCAAATTTGACTTTGCTTTATGATAGTGTCCTATTTTCCCACTGAAATTCAGTTATCTGCTATTTGTTCATTTATTTGGTTTAATTATCAAGTATTTATGTGAAAATTTCTGAATCATAAGCATTATTCCAGGCACCTGGTCATATACAATATAATAATTAGCATATAAAATTCCTTACCTCCAAGGTATATAGAGTCTACTGAGCAACAGAAGAAAGAAACATGTCACTTGATAAATTAGCATTTATTAAGTCTGTACAATGTGTCAGGAACAGTTCAGATTTTGTTTATAATTAATAATTATTAACACTCATCAATTAATTTTATAACAGCTCCATTAATTGAAGAGTTTATCACCTTCCATCATATGCACTAGGAAACAGGTATGTAAACATTTCTGAAACTGTCCTAACTGCACAATGGAAGAATCCCTAAATTGAGTCTTTAAACACAAGTCTTAGAAGAAATTAAAAATAACTACTCTGATAAGAGAATAACACTTCTCAGTTTTTGAGTGTACAGAGGGACAGCCTCGTTCAGTAGTAGCATATGAATGTGCACTTGAGAACATAAAAAGCCATGTATGTGGATAAAGTTATTTCTAAGTAGACAAAACAATGGAACAAAGACTACGAACATGAGTGTGCTTGTTTGTGATACAGAAGGGTGGAAGTAGGGGTGGCATGGTAGCTGATGAGGTCAGAGTGGTAGACATAGGATGTCACCATAAAGCATCTTGAAATAAAAAATTTAATTTCACTCTTGCCATCAGACAGAGTATGAGGTGACAGGACAGATATTTCCCAAGCTTCAAGTGACTGCTCTGTAAAACTAGACTGACCACAGTCATGAAAAGAAAGTCAAAATAGTAGTTAAAGAATTAAACAATAATATTTGAAAGATGATTTCTCTGACCAACACGTAAAGTTTTGTAATTCAAAATCGCCATTCATGTTTCCTTTTCATCTCCTCTCTCATTACTACAATCTCTGAAATACCTGTCTGATTCTACTTTAACCAAAACACAAATTCTAGTGAATTCCACTTACAATTACATAAGGCCAGTCACACTAAATCTACTAGAAGAAAAAGTGGGAAAAACCCTCGAATTCCTTGGCACAGGTGACAACTTCCTGATCAGAACACCAACAGCTCAGGACCTGAGACCAACAATCAATAAATGGGACCTCATGAAACTGAAAAGCTTCTGTAAGGCAAAAGACACTGTCATTCGAACAAAATGGCAGCTTACAGACTGGGAGAAAATCTTCACCAACCTCACATCTGACAGAGGGATAATATCCAAAATCTACAAAGAACTCAAGAAATTAAATGCCAAGAAACCAAATAATCCAATCAAAAAATGGGGGACGGAGCTAAATAGAGAATTCACAAAGGAGACATCCCTAATGGCTGAGAGACACTTGAAGAGATGCTCAACATCCTTAATCATCAGAGAAATGCACCTCAAGATGACTCTGAGGTTCGCTCTCACACCTGTCAGAATGGCTAAGATCAAAAGCTCAAATGATAGCACATGCTGGTGAGAGTGTGGAGAAAGGGGAACCCTCCCCCATTGCTGGTGGGAGTGCAGGCTTGTGCAACCACTATGGAGGTCAGTATGGTGATATCTTAGAAAACTTGGAATAGCTTTGCCTCAGTACCCAGCCATACCACTTCTGGGTATACATCCAAATGACTCCTCATGGAATCATAAGGATGTTTCCTCATCTATGTTCATAGCAGCCTTATTTGTAATAGCTAGAAACTGGAAACAACCCAGATGTCCCTCAACTGAAAAATGGATTAAAAAACTGTGGTACATGTACACAATGGAATATTACTCAGCTATTAGAAACAATGAAATTATGCAATTTGCAGCCAAATGGATGGAACTAGAGAAGCTTATCCTGAGTGAGCTAACCCAGACTCAGAACGATGCACATGGCATCTATTCACTTATAGTAGGATTTTAGCCATATAGTACAGGATATCTATACTACAACCAATGCACCAAATGGAAAATGGACATAGACTTTTTATTTATTTATTTTTGTTTTGTTTTGTTTTTGTTTGTTTGTTGGTTTTGTTTGTTTGTTTTTTAGTTTTCCCTCCCTGTCAATGAGACACTTTTCACTGGTGGTGCTGCCTTTTAGGCCCCCAGTGTATGAGGAGGCTCTTGGCCCTCATATGTCTTCTTAACTGGGGTGAAGGACAGTTATGTAGGGACACTCCACTCCAGAGGAGAGGGATAGAAGGGTTAGGGTGTAGAGGGTGGGAGGGCAGGGCTGGGAAGGGGGGAAAGAGGATAATATGGTGGAGATGTAACCTATAGCAACAAATAAATAAATTTATTTATTAACAAAAGAAGAAACAACAAGAGGAAATTCGATATCTGATGTCAAGAACCAAGCTAGACCCAAGGAACTCAAGGCCCTTCATCAGCAAGAAGCAATGAGAGGATAATGTTGCCCTCTTTCCTTTCTTCTCTATTCTCTCTTTTTTGTTTAATCTCTTATCTACTCTTAGAGGGTTAAAAGGGTAGAAGGGGTGGAGAAGAGTGGAAGAAAGAACTCATAAAGTAACAAATGCTGGTTACACTAAGTCTATTATTTTATTTTATGGAAATCTCAAGTGTACAAAGATTTTAAAAAATTAATCAGAGACATGATAAATGCTTCATTAAGAATGATAAAGTTTAGTATCTTAAAATCTTGTATTCACATTACCAATTGACGAGACTTAATGGCTTGAATAAAACTCAACTCTGAGACCTCAAGCAAATGCCATAATTTTTTGAGTCTGAATTTTCTTCCATGAAAGGTGAAGAAACCAAACAATTCTTCAGAGGCAGTGAGAATACTCCATGCACATGGAAGGTCCAATCACTATTTATGAGACAAAAAACAAATGTTGCTTTAGTTTTATCATTTTATTTTTGACATATAGTTTCAACAACATTTCAGTATTGAAAAAAAAGACAATTTTTAGTGATGACACTAAGAATTATAAAACAAAACCCTACTCTCATCTCAGTCCCCTATCAATATAATAACTTATTTTTTTTCAGTAATACTAAAGAGATTTACAAACTAGATTAGATAAGTGATCTAACATAAAATACTTTAGAACACTCCTGAACTATGTAGAGACTTGAGACCTAGAGATGTGATATAGTTCCTAAATATAGCACAGTTATTATTTTCTATAATTATATTTTAGAGTACCACATTCCAAAAGGCCAAGTGAACTTAGATTAGTTTCTCTGATTTATCTCCTGATGGTTTTACTGAATTCCACAGGCAAGAGTCAGCAGCTGTTGTATTCAGCTCTGCTTCAGGCAGAGTTGGAATCATGAGAAGGCAGAACAGTGGAAAGTACAAATAATGTCAGTTGTCCTAGTGGAATTTATGGTAGTGAAAACAAATTGAAATTAGCTGTGTTCAGGAGTAGCAGCCACATGAATATGAATTCAACAGCCCCTGCTAATAGACTATTTTCACCACTGTCTACTTTCTCTGTGATCTTCTAAGCAGCTTATTTGAAGAGTTGGATACTCAAGAAATGTCAGTTTTTGCTTATTGGCCTGGATGATATGATCAAGTATCTCAACTTTGGAATTAGAAGTTCATCAAGTTTTCTGATGCATTTATTTAATACATGAATTATATGGACTTATAATTAAACAACTTCTAAGGCATCTGGGAACTGTTTATGTAATATCTAATAATTTATGTTATATTCAATAAAGCATTTCCAGAAGAAAGTCATTTAAAAAAATAGAAAAAGAAAAATACCTTCTGAACCATTAACAAAGACATTAGGTACACATTTAAAATAATGTAAAATGGAAATACTTTATTTTTTAAGCAGCATACCTAAATATTCACATCTTTAAATCTATTACAAAAAGTTTTCCAACTTCATCTTAGTCTGGAAATATTTCACCCTTAAATATACTCCTTTCATACTATGACTTCTGCATTTGATTTGAATGTACATAGAGAATAATACAAAGCAACCTTCATTACAATGTGATCCTATGCTTTTTCACCTTTGCAGTGAAATTTTAAATAAATTTTTACATTTTATTTTTGAGATTACAATACAATTGCACATCATTTTCCCTTTCACTTATCTCCCTTCAAACCCTCCCATACAGCCCTCTTTGCTCTCTTTTAAATCTGTTGCCTCATATTCCATTAATTGTTGTGGTATGCATGCTCAATCTGTTTAATATTTCTTTTATGTATATTCTTTCAGGGTTGACCATTTGGACAATCAGTCGGTGTGCTCCTCCTGTGTTCAGCAATTCCTAGTTGCCTGTAGCTCTTTGTGGAGTGTTGAGGGTCCTAGTTTTTTCCATCATCCAGTTTAACGTCTATTGTTGTTGTCCTTGCATAACTCATAGTTAGGCACACTAAAAGGTTTTAAAAATAAATATTTCTTGGCAGACCGTGGTGGTACAAGCCTTTAATCCCAACACTTGGGAGGCAGAGGCAGGCAAATCTCAGTGAGTTCAAGGCAAGCCTGGTCTACAAAGTGAGTCCAGGGCAGCCAAGGCTACCTAGAGAAACCCTGTCTTGAAAAGCCCAAATAAATAAATAAATAAGCAAATAAATAAATATTTCTCATGTGATTACATGGGAATATCATAAATCAGAAATTTTATGAATGTTAGATTTGAAAAATTAAAGAATAAAAAATTTTAATATTCACATATTTATATCACTCTAGCTGATCAAACAGAGCAAGCAAACACAATGGATGCTAGCAGAATTCATTCTAGAACAAAGGAAGAGGCATATTTATTAATGCATGATGATGAAAGAAACATCTTTTAGTGTCTTCTTCATTTTCTAAAGTTTTCATTATAGAGATATTTTACTTTCTTGATCAGTTTAATGTTTAGATGTCCCTTCCATTTTCTTGAAGATATTGAGAGAGGTAATTTTCTAAAAAACAAACAAAAAAACCCACATTCTCATCAAGTTATTAAATTACACTGAAAAACTCCTACTTTTTAAAAATTAACTCATATCCTGCTATTATCTAATAGTATTTGTGACCTCTATGACTTATCTGATGGAATAGTAACTAGAGGCACGCATATAGGATTTACTGTCACTGAATTAGATCATTTTTTTTCCTATTTCCTAGAATTTCTTGTATTTCCTTTCCTTGTGATATTGCTAATGCTAAGGTTTGCAGCATGATATGATGTAACAGTGATTAGTGTGCATGTTCTGTGTCATTAAATCTTTAAGAGGGAATATATTCAGTATTTCAGTTTTTACCTTATTTGGTACAATTCTGGATATAGGTTTGTTGTAAGTAATATGGTGGCTTGAATGAGAAATGTCCCAATAGACTCAATCTTTTGGACACTTGGTCACAGTTGGTGTATTGTTCAGTGAGATTTAAGATTTGCAGCCTTGCTGAAGAAGTGCATCATTAAGAATGGACTGTGATTCATTGTCTCTGCTTCATGGTTATAGTAAAAGATGTAATATATCTGCTTCCTGCTCCTACCACTTGTAGCTGTGTTCCCCTCCCCCATGAACTTGTCTCCCTCTGTAACTATAAGGCCACATAAACTCTTCCTTCTGTCAATCAGTCATGGTATTTTATTACAGCATCAAAGAATTAACTAGTGCGAATAGACTTTAACAGGTTGAGATTGTTCTATTTTTAGTTTCATCAGTACTTTTTGCAAAGATGCCTAGATTTGTCAAATGACTTCTTTCAGTATCTATTCAGATGTGTTTGTGATTTATGTCTTTAAATCTGTTAATATTGGTCAACTTGATACAAACTTATTGAATGTAGGGCTTCTTTTGATAAAAAAACAAAACAAAAAAGAAAAATAACAACAAAAATTAAAAAAAAATAATAATCCATGATCAAGAGTAACTTAGGGAGGAAAAGATTTATTTCAGTATGCAATTGTCATGTAAAAGCCCATCACAGAGGAAACACAGGGCAGAAACTCAAGGCAAGAACTTGGAGCCTGGAACTGAAGCCGAGGCTGTGGAGGAGTGCTTCCAATTGCCTTGTTTGCCATGGCTTGCTGAGCCTGCTTTCTTAAACACACCAGAACCACAGGCCCATGGTAGCACCAGCACCACCCACACTAAGTTGGCCGCTTCCACATTGATCATTAATCAAGAAAATAAATGAGGCTTTTCTAAGATGGTGTGACCATCTTGTACAATGTTTGAGGGATGAGAAGTTAAGTTTAGACACTGCAGAGCTAATATGAGGCCCTGAAGCTGACCCCGAAACACAGGCTGCATCTGAATTTCCACAGCTAACGCTGAAGCTGGTCACCACATAAAACAACATACTCAGACTCCAGAAAAAACACTTTCAGACCAGCTGACTCTGTCACCCTTTTGGGGTTGAGCTCCTGGCCCAAGCCACAAACCATTCTGGCCCACAGCTCCAGCCTCAGGTAGGCTGCCCTGCCTATCTTCTTGAGTTGTACCCTCCATAATAAAAGCTCCAAGTGAAAAGGGCCAAGTAATGTATAATGGGAGAACTATTAGGAAATGCAAATCAAAACCACTTTGAGATTCAATCTCACACCTGTCAGAAAGCTAAGATAAAAAAAAAAAAGTCAAGTGACTGCACATGCTGGCGAGGTTGTGGAGAAAGGGGAACACGCCTCCATTTCTGGTGGGATTACCAATTTATACAACCACTTTGGAAATCAATCTGGTGCTTTCTAAGGATATTGGGAAAGCTCTACATCTAGACCAAGTTTACCACTCCTGGATATATACCCAAAATATGTTTCACTAAACCACAAGGTCATTTCCTCAACTATGTTCATAGGAGCTTTATCTGTAATAGCCAGAAATTGGAAACAACCTCGAGGTCCCTCACTGAGGAGTGCATAAAGAAACTGTGGTACATTTAGACAATGGGATAATACACAGCTATTAGAAACAAGGACATCAAGAAATTTGTAAGGATTTTGGATATTAGCCCTCTTTCAGATGTGGGGTTGGTAAAGATTTTCTCCCAGTCTGTAGGCTGCCATTTTGTTCGAATGACAGTGTCTTTTGCCTTACAGAAGCTTTTCAGTTTCATGAGGTCCCATTTATTGATTGTTGGTCTCAGGTCCTGAGCTGTTGGTGTTCTCTTCAGGAAGTTATCACCTGTGCCAATGATTTCGAGGGTTTTTCCCACTTTTTCTGCTAGTAATTTAGTGTGACCAGCCTTATGGTAAGGTCTTTGATCCATTTGGACTTAAGTTTTGTACAGGTGATAGGTATGGGTCTAATTTCATTCTTTTACAAGTGGCCATCCAGTTGGACCAGCACCATTTGTTGAAGATGCTGTCCTTTTTCCATTGTGCAGTTGTGGCTTCTTTGTCAAAAATTAGGTGACTATAGGTGTATGGGTCCATTTCTGGGCCTTCAATTCAATTCCATTGATCTACTGGTCTGTTTCTCTACCAATACCATGCTGTTTTTACTACTCTTGCTCTGTAGTACAGCTTAAAATCTGGGATGGTGATACCTCCAGATGTTTTTTTTTTTTTTTTTTTTTTTTGTACAGGATTGATTTAGCTATTCTGGGTTTTTTATTGTTCCATATGAAATTGAGAATAGCTCTTTCCAGGTCTATAAAGAATTGTGTTGGTATTTGGATAGGAATTGCATTGCATCTATATATTGCTTTTGGTAGGGTGGCCATTTTTATTATGTTGATCCTACCTATCCATGAGCATGGGAGATCTTTCCATCTTCTAAAGGCCTCTTCCATTTCTTTCTTCAAGGGCTTGAAGTTCTTGTTGTACAGGTCCTTACTTGCTTGGTTAGAGTTACCCCCAGGTATTTTATATTGTTTGTGGCTATTGTGAAGGGGGTTGTTTCCCTTATTTCTTTCTCAGCCCATTTGTTTGTTGTATAGAGAAGGGCTTCTGATTTTTTTTTTTTAATTAATTTTGTATCCAGCCACTTTGCTGAAGGTGTTTATCAGCTGTAAGAATTCTCTGGTGGAATTTTTGGGGTTGCTTATGTATACTATCATATCATCTGCAAATAGATCCCTAGATAATTTGACTTCTTCATTTCCAATTGTATCCCCTTGATCTCTTTTAGTTGTCTTATTGCTCTAGCAAGAACTTCAAGTACTATATTGAAGAGAGATGGTGAAAGTGGGCATCCTTGTCTTGTCCCTGTTTTTAGAGATAACACCTTAAGTTTCTCTCCATTTATTTGATGTTGGCCACTGGCTTGCTGTATATTGCTTTTATTGTTTCTAAGTACAGTACTTATATGCCCGTTCTCTCCAGAACATTTAGCATGAAGGGGTGTTGGATTTTGTCAAATGATTTTCTGCATCTAGCAAGATTATCATGTGGTTTTTTACTTTCATCTTGTTTATATGGTAAATTATGTTGATAGACTTTCATATGTTGAACCATCCCTGCATTCCTGGGATGAAGCCTACTTGATCATGCTGTATGATACTTTTGATGTGTTCTTGAATTTGGTTTGCTAGTATTTTATTAAGTATTTTTGCATCTATGTTCATGAGCGAGATTGATCTGAAGTTCTCTTTCTTTGTTGGGTCTTTGTGTGGTTTAGGAATCAGGGTGACTGTGGCCTCATAGAATGAGTTTGGCAGTGTTCTTTCTGCTTCTATTTGGTGAAAGAGTTTGAAGAGTATTGATGTTAGCTCCTCTTTGAAGGTCCAGTAGAATTCCGTGCTAAAGCCATCTGGCCCTGGGCTTTTTTTGGTTGGGAGAGTTTTAATGACTGTTTCTATTTCCTTAGGGGTTATAGGGATGTTTAATCTGTTTATCTGATCTTGATTTAGCATCAGTAGGTGGAATCTATGAAGAAAATTGTCCATGTCGCTTAAGTTTTCAAATTTGGTGAAGTACAGATTTTGAAAGTAGGACCCAAATATTCTCTGGATTTCCCCAATGTCTGTTGTTATTTATCCCTTTTCATTTATGATTTTGTTGATTTGGATTTTTTCCCTCTGCCTTTTAGTTAATTTGACTAAGGGTCTGTCTATTTTGTTGATTTTCTCGAAGAACCAACTCTTGGTTTCATTGACACTTTGTACAGTTCTTTTTGTTTCTAAGTTGTTGATTTCAGACCTAAGTTTGATGATTTCCTGCCTTCTGCTCCTCTTGGGAGTGTTTGTTATTTTTTTTTCTAATTCATCCAGTTTAGCTGTTAATTCACTAATGTCAGCTGTCACAATTTTCTTTTTGAAGGCACTTAGTGTTATGAATTTTCCTCGTAGCACAGCTTTCATTGTGTCCCATAGGTTTGGGTATGTTGTGCCTTCATTGTTGTTGGATTTTAAGAAATCTTTGATTTCCTTCTTTATTTCTTCCATGACCCAGTAGTCATTCATTAAAGAGTTGTTCAATTTCCATGTGTGTGTAGGCTTTCTGTTGCTTCTTTTGCTGTTGAAGTCCAGCTTTATTCCATGGTGGTCTGATAAGATACAAGGGGTTATTTCAATTTTCTTTTATCTGTTGAGACTATCTTTGTGTCCAACTATATGATTGATTTTGGAGAAGATTCTGTGTGGTGCTGAGAAGAAGATGTATTCCTTTGTGTTTGGGTGAAACGTTCTGTAAATATCTGTTAGGTCCTTTTGGTTCATGATCTCTGTTAGACTCATTGTTTCTCTATTTAGCTACTCTCTTGATGATCTGTCCATTGTTGTCAGTGGGGTGTTGAACTCTCCCACTACTAATGTGTTGGGATCAATGTGCAATTTAAGCTTTAAAAGCATTTCTTTTACAAATGTAGGTGCCTTTGTATTTGGGGCATAGATGTTCAATATTGAGATGTCCTCTTGATGAATGTTCCCGTTAACGAGTATGTAATGCCCTTCTCTGTCTTTTTTTATTAACTTCAGTTGGAAGTCTATTTTGTTTGATATTAGGATGGCTACTCCAGCTTGCTTCCTGGGTCCATTTGCTTGGAAAACCTTTTCCCAGCCCTTTACTCTGAGATAGTGTCTATCTTTGATAGTGAGATGTGTTTCTTGTATGCAGCAAAGTGTGCATGAGCACCTAAGGGAAAGGGGACTGATATGTAGGGATAACCCTCTCCAGAGGAGTAGGATAGAAGGGAGAAGGGGTAGGAGGTGGGAGGGTGGAACCAGCAGGGGTAGAAAGAGGGCACTGTGATAGAGATGCGACTTGACAAAATAAATGATCATTAAAAAAAAATTCTTGACCAGCAATGACAAAACCAACGAACCAACTACCTCTCCTCCACCAAGACACTTGGGGACCTCGAATTTATACACGTTTCCAGAATTTTTCCAAACATCACACAATCACAGATGGCCAAATCAAGCTCCTGCTAGGGCATGAGGCAAATCATAGTCACCTACTGCAAAGCAGCCCTATATCTCCAACCTAGGATTAAAACAAAAATATATTCTTATAATGTTTCTGTGTTTTTTATTTTTATTTTTATTTTTTTAATTTTTTTTAAATACTTTATTTTTTTTCCTTCAAGTTACATCTCAGTAACAAACCCCTCCCTGTTCCCCCTTCCTATCCCGCCCTTCCACCCTCTTCCCACCAGAAGTTTCCCCTTTCAGTCCAAAAGCTGGTTCCTTCTCTTATAACAGTCAGTATTATACAAAACAATAGATATAAATATGCCACATTTATGAGAGTAAATTGGCCCAGTATACCTTCCCAATTTCCAGTTTATACATATTTGGCCCCTGACTTTAACATTCTACTATCTAACCAACTCCATGAGTTTAAAGGTCTATATGTGACTCAACATTCATATTATCTTGCAACACACTTTTAAGAGTATCTTCTTAGATCTATAACACCCTCTTGATTCATAAACAGTTCAAAATTTAACTATGAGACTCTAGCTGTCTATTCTTCAACCATCTCAGAGACCTGAGAGGGATAAATATATTTGCTTATATAGGAAGTGCAGAGCCTGCAGCTTCCAAAACTAAGAAAGAACATACCAATGACTGCCTGGACAGTTCCCATTTTCTCTCCATACATTCCAGCATCAATCTTCAGCCTTTGGGTCCTGTTTCTCTGACAGACAGTTGTTGTAGAGCAGGGATTATGAAGGACTTAACTACCCTGTCTTGGCAGAGTTAGGCTGTTGACTTCCCTGCTACCAAGTTTTGTCCTTTTTGGACAGCAGTCTGTCTGGAGTTGGTGCAAGGGGTTTTTTCATGTCAAGAGAAAGGCTTGCCACTAATTCAACCATCTTACAGTAGAGGTTCTTCGATGCTTATCTTCTACTTGGGGTAGAATAGGGGGTGCTGTCAGGCGCTGATATGTCTCGATATCAAAAAAAATCTTGATTTAAGATAACATCTTTGAATGCCATATTCTGCAGATCTCTAGGGGTTTTTGAAGATGCCCTATCCATCTCTTGTATTTAGATAAGCAAATGTTGCTTGTCTCTTAGCAACTTGATTACTGGGTAGTTTAGAGAATATCTGTGATAGACTGTCATAGTAGCTAACAAAGTGACATGTTTGCATGACTAGGAGTTTGTTTTAACTATCCTAGACCGTTTTAGACGGTTGGTATCAAGAGATCAGAGCTTCACATTTTATTTTTAAGTATCCCTAGGTATGATACCATTGGGAAGCATTACCTATAAATTTGTATCAATATACAAAGATCTATTCAATTGTGGTTAAATATACTCTTAATTATGTATCAATATACCAAGATCAATGCCTATGTAGCCCAATATAATCTTAATATTACGTCCATATGCAAGGGTCAATACCATTGTGGCCAACTATAATCTTACTTTTGTATCAATATACAAAGATCAATACTGATGTAATCCAATGCAATCTTATTTTTGCACAATAAACAATGGTCAATACCTCTTTAGCCAAATAAACTACTAATTTTGTATCAATATACAAAGATATAAGGGCATATTCAATAATCTGCCCCTTCTTCTTGGACCTTCCTGTGCTATGTCTATATCTCATTTTTCTCAAGCCCATGCACTCCTACATAGGAGAGGAAGAAGGATACAGAAAAGGAAAAGTAGGATTTCCCTGGGTCTAACCTCCAAAACCCATTAAGACAGGACCATCTATCATCTTGTAGTCTCTTCCCCTACATAACAGAGTTTTCAGTTATCCTTCAAATAACCAAAAAGAAGGGCGGAGAAACACCCTCCCCACCCTCTGGGCATGGGGTGTCGCTCTCTTAAAGTGACTTCCTGCTGATTTGGGTCATAGTAGACCTGTTTGGGGCCCCAACCCAAATGGGAAAAATGATTAAAAATGTTAGTACACTCCTTTTATGTTCAGTCCTTCTGTTCTCAGCTGTTTAGATGACCTAAGGGGTTTGTAGGCATAAGCTGATCTTGCAGGTTTCACTGAGGTTCCTGTCGGGGCATTGTGTAGAGCTGAGCGGTCCCAGTGACATTGGATTGCTGTGGTGGCTGCAGGCCCCCGATGTAGACAGCTATTGAGGAAGTCTGCCAGGCAGAATCAACTGGGTCACTCGTCCTCCTTGGTGCCTGATTCTGCTCTCTGCTGAGGATTCCGCTGTCCAGCCGTCCCCGGGCTCCCCTAATGGATGCTTCAATTCTCCTGGAACGATAAGAACAGAGCCCTGCCCCAATCCCAACCCTGGGACAATTGCCCTCTTTTTTTCTTGGGGGGGGGTAAGGCTAGGTAGTACTTCTCCTGAAGCAAATTTGGCCTTCTGACAACATACAAAGCGTTATCTTTCAATCCGGGTTAAAGAAGAAATCATTCTGTCACCTTGGAGCTAAACCAGCTCTAGTGTATATATTTTGAGATCCCAAAGGACAATCTGCCTACATCGAGAAGGCCTTTTGTAAGTAGCCTCCAAACCTAGGTCCCTCCAAATCCCATGTGTGTGTCTCTGAACTCTAATTATTGGGATCAGGGACCTGTGTTTCCCATCTGAAGGGATCAAAGATGTGTTCCACCACTCCTGGATCGAAGTCTTTCTCTATTTAGAGTTTGCCCTGCATCAGGCTGACCCTGAGCTCAGGGATCTGCCCTTTTCTGTCTCCAGTGTGCTGGGAGCTGGGACCAAGGGTGTACTCTTCTTGAATGGTGGGACCAAGAGTATGCACCCTCACCACCCCGCTCCGTATGACTACAGAATACATAAGACCACCAACTCTAAGGTGCCCCCCCCCGTCTCCGCTGAAGTCAAAGGCATGGGCCAATACCACAATTCTCTTGTATTTTACCTTAGCTCCATGTCTTCTCTACACCTGGAGGTCTGCAAAACCAGGCCGAATGGCTGTATCCTCTGTTCCATTCACAGTGTTTCAGCCCTGCCCCCTGCCTTTTTTTTTTCTTTTTTTTTTTTTTTTAGTTAATAAATTTATTTGTTTGTTGCTTCAGGTTACATCCTTATCATATTATCCTCTTTTCCCGCTTCCCAGCCCCACCCTCCCATGCTCTACCCCCTGACCCTTCGGTCTTGTTCCTCTCGGGTGGAGTGTCCCTGCCTAACAGTCTCTCACCACAGATCAGGAGTCATATGAGTGCCAAGAGCCTCTTCATTCACCGGGGGCCTACGAGGCAGTACTGCCAGTGAATGGTGTCTCATTGCTACTGGGGGAATACTAAAAAAAAAGACCAACAAACACACAAACCCACAAAAACAAAGAATATCAACAAAAAAAGAGAGGAAAAAGAGAAGGGAAAAGGAAAAAGAAAAAAAGAAAAAAAAGAAGGAAAAAGAAAAAGATAAAAAAAAAATTATGTTCTTGTTCCTTTTGATGTGTTGGTTGTAATACAGATATCCTGTACGATATAGTTAAAATCCTACTACAAGTGAATAGATGCCATGTGCATCCTTCTGAGACTGGGTTAGCTCACTCAGGATGAGCTCCTCTAGATCCATCCATTTGGTTGCAAATTGCATGATTTCATTGTTTCTGATAGCTGAGTAATATTCCATTGTATAGATGTACCACAATTTTTTAATTCATTCTTCAGTTGAGGGACATCTGGGTTGTTTCCAATTTCTAGCTATTACAAATAAGGCTGCTATGAACATAGATGAGGAGACTTCCCTATGTCTCCATGAGAGGTCCTTTGGGTGTATACCCAGAAGTGGTATGGCTGGGTCCTGAGGCAAGGTTATTCCTAGATTTCTAAGATATCACCAGACAGACCTCCATAGTGGTTGCACAAGCCTGCACTCCCACCAGCAATGGAGTAGGGCTCCCCTTTCTCCACACCCTCGCCAGCATGCGCTATCATTTGAGCTCTTTATTTTAGCCATTCTAACAGGTGTTAGGTCGAATCTCAGGGTGGTCTTGAGTTGCATTTCTCTGATGATTAAGGATGTTGAACATTTCTTCAGGTGTCTCTCAGCCCTTAGGGATTCCTCCTTTGTGAATTCTCTATTTAGCTCCATCTCCCATTTTTTGATTGGATTATTTGGTTTCTTGGCATTTAGTTTCTTGAGTTTTTGTAGATTTTAGATAATAGCCCTCTATCAGATGTGGGGTTGGTGAAGATTTTCTCCCAGTCTGTTGGTTGCCATTTTGTTCGAATGACAGTATCCTTTGCTTTACAGAAGCTTTTCAGTTTCATGAGGTCCCATTTATTGATTGTTGATCTCAGGTCCTGAGCTGTTGGTGTTCTGTTTAGGAAATTGTCACCTGTGCCAATGAGTTCGAGGATTTCTCCTACTTTTTCTTCTAGTATCTTTAGTGTGGCTGGCCTTATGTTAAGGTCTTTGATCCACTTGGAATTAAGTTTTGTACAAGGTGATAGGTATGGGTCTAATTTCATTCTTTTGCAAGTGGACATCCAGTTGGACCAGCACCATTTGTTGAAGATGCTGTCCTTCTTCCATTGTGCGTTTTTGGCTTCTTTGTCAAAGATTAGTTGGCCATAGGTGTGTGGGTCCATGTTTGGGTCTTCAATTCGATTCCATTGATCCACTGGTCTGTTTCTATACCAGTACCTTGCTGTTTTTATTACTGTTGCTCTGTAGTACAGCTTGAAATCTGGGATGGTGATACCTCCAGATGTTTTTTCATTGGACAGGATTGATTTAGCTATTATGGGCTTTTTGTTGTTCCATATGAAGTTGAGACTAGCTTTTTCCAGGCCTATAAAGAATTGTGTTGGTATTTTGATAGGAATTGCATTAAATCTATATATTGCTTTTGGTAGGATAGCCATTTTTATTATGTTGATCTTACCTATCCATGAGCATGGGAGATCTTTCTATCTTCTAAAGGCCTCTTCCATTTCTTTCTTCAGGGGCTTGAAGTTCTTGTTATGTAGGTCCTTTACATGCTTGGTTAGAATTACCCCCAGGTATTTTATGTTGTTGTGGCT
>CAJQZJ010004760.1:3476878-3489264 GCA_907164525.1 Lophiomys imhausi | reverse complement strand
GAATCTTCCATGCCTGAGATCCTGTCTTCCATCTCTTGCATCCTATTGTTGATACTCACATCCATAGTTCCTGTTCTCTTCCCTTGGTTCTCCACTTCCTCTTTTAACTCTGACTGTGTTTTCTTTATTGTTTCTATTTCTATTTTCATGTCTTGTATGGTTTTGTTCGTTTTGTACATTTCCTTCTCCAGCTTGCTTGTTTTTGTATGAAAATCTTTCATGGCTTTTTCCTTTTCCTGTTCAAGCTCTGTCACCTTGGCTTGGAGCTCTTTAATGGTGTTGTTCCTTGTTTTGATTTGTAGAATTGTTGCTTCTTTGAATTCCTTCATAGATTTAAGTTCTTCTGCAGGGACTCTATCACTTTCCATAATGCAGAATTGTCAACGTTTTCATGTGTTTCTGTTGGTGTGTGGTCATCCGAATTGGATGAGCTAGGATGGTTCTGCTTTGTTGGAGTCACAATTCCTTGGTTTCTATTTTTTTTTTTTGACCTTTCGCCATTGGATGCATTTAGCTGTCTGTTTTCTGTGCTTGGAACCACAGTGGATGATTTGGTGCAGGGGACGAGTTACTTGGCTATCTGTTGTTGCTTACAGGGGGATTTCAAGGTCACTGTGGTTTTAATGGCCAGAGGCACTGTGAGATGGTACAGCCTATTCCCAGGTTGTGAGTAATGGACCAGGATTGTTTCACTGCTCCCAATTCAGACTTCCCTATGTTGCACTCTGTGTTATCAGCCTGTAATGGTTCTGATGGTATGGGCCTGTTTGCCCAGGCACAGATTCTGTGGGCTTTGTTTGTCATGCCGGAGGCTGACAGGGTCTGGCTCCACACCTGATATGTCTGGATTTTCCAGGATACAGCTATGGTCCCGATTTCTGGTTTCTCTCTAGGCTTCTCGCCACAGGGCTGGATTCTGTGCCTGATTCCCTTCTTGTCTGCGCTGCCACGGGTCCCGTGGGTACCCCAAGCCCCGGATCCTCCGGCTGCCTGAGTGCACCTCTCCTCCCAGCAGCTCAACCGTGGGTGCATGGAACCCTGGCCCCGCCCACGCCTGTGTCTCTCCCCAGATGACCTGCAGTGGATTCGCGGGGATTTGGCCCTTCCAGCTGTGCTCCCTCCCCAGCTGCGCTATCGTGATAGTGCGGGATTTGGCCCCTCCCGCCTGCTTTTGTGTTCCCGTCTTCCCGCGCTCTCTCAGAACCTCCCGCCCTCAGCTTCACGAGCGGCTGCGGACCACCCGCTGAGCCCCCTGTGTGTTCCTTGCTAAGGCTTCCACTATCTTGCAACGTTTTTTAAGTGGGTATAAGTTCAACCTGATGTGTGGGGATCCCAATAGGACAGCGATCTATGGCCAGGTATCCAACTTACCAGGCGCCTCTCCAAATGGGAGTTACCGAATCCCGGGTTTAGTGGCCTCCGTGTCTGTGAGAGATGGGTGAGAGCCTTGCCCTGGGACTTTTAACAGTCCCTTGGGAGCTGTGAGTGTTCCCGGGGGGGGGGGGTCTAGCCCCTCCGGTTTTTGCACAGTGCCCAATAACTCTGTGTTTTTTATGGCTCTTTTTTCCCCGCGTTCAAAATGCGTCAGTGTAGGTCGCCGCCATCTTCGCTCTCTGTGTTTTTTAAAGAAACCAAAATTCCAGAATTCTCAACACAACTTAGTGTTTAAATCACATTGAAATTTAGAATATTAAAATCATAATTTTGAAGGTTTTTTCAAATATTTCTCATTTAAATCGACAAAAATAAGTTAAGTTCTTAAATATTTATTTAAGTTTTTTAAATTATAGTTTTACAAAAAATCTGTCTCTTAAGTGCTGGATCAAAGACATGCACTATCTCAAGAATTTTGAATCTAAAATAACTATGAAATATAAAACTTAAATATTAGGATTACTGGAGCTAGAGAGATGGTTTGATCACTCACAAGCCCTTGATGCTCTTCCAGGTAACTGAGTTTGGCTCCCAGCACACGTATCAGGCAGCTCACACCCACCTGTAACTCCAGATACAGGGATCCAATGCCTTTTGGCCTTCATGAACCCAATGGTGGCCATATTTCCACATGAAGCAGTCAGTTATTACAAATGGAGTAATTATGAAATATGTGTCCCAAAACAAGCAAGGATAATTTCAATTAGGAACCGTTGTCTTGTTCCTATAGGACTAATTAATGAAGACACTCTGTCAATTAATTTATATTCTTAAGTTGTTTGGCTAAGATTAGGGGTTCAAGAAGTGAAGGGCAGTAGAAAGGGAGTTCTGCATCAGTTAAGACTGTCAGAGACAGCCCATTCACATACAAAATAGTGCAGACCACAGGTGTCTACTTCTTCACACCAAGACCACAGATTATATCTAGCCATGAACTGTTCTTTGTAAGTCTTAGACACACATATGGGTTCTGATAAAAAAAAAAAAAACACTGAAAACATATGAAAGCTCTCTTCTGAGACTTCTGGAATCCACCTTAGTTGGGGACGCTAACTGGCCTCCATAACTGCAGCATCATCTGATAGTTTTCTATTTTGTCATCAAGGAAATAAAGACAGCTAATATTTTTAAGCTAGAATCTGGTCACCAGTCCTTTTTAATTTTCATTAATACTCACTCATATTTTGACAAACATTTCATCTCTTCTATGTTTTAGACTTTTGCAGGATTACATTGCTCTGAACCCTGAAAATTACTTGAAGCTGTGACTTACATTCGGCAAAGAAATATGAGCAGAAATAACAGTATCAAATTTATGGGATCATTTTGAATCAGTGGTGAGTCCCCATGTCCTCTTCCCTTGCCTCATAAAATCATCAATATGAAAACATGCATCAAGTCAGACTTTCTGTGACTCAGGTCTCTAACAATATATAAAGAAGGGATGGAGGAAAGGGAAGAAGAGGGAAGGAGAAAAGAAAGTAAACACGAAGGCATATTCTTTGATAAGCTATGGCTATTTTGTTACTGTACCACAAGAAAGTCTATTCTGATAAATGTAAAAATACTGTCAATATATAAGGACATCGAAGATAACACTGAAATGTTCACAAGTAACTTTGCATCTTTCTCAAAGTTCATCAAGAAATAGAAATGTTTATATAATATTTAAAGTGAAAATAGACTAATAAATGTGTATGCATACATATGTGTATTGAGTATTTAACATTTCTAAAAGGTTTTGAAATAGTTACCATCAAAAATTTATGTTTCTACTGGAAATATGAGATAATTTACAGCTCAGTTTTTCCAAGAGTCAATGTTCCATCAACCCCTAAAGACTAATGAGAATTACAGCAAACCAAAGAAAGCATGGAGTTTTGATTTAATATACGGCACTTTCTAAACAACATTGTATTGCATTGTTAGTTTTAATTCAACTTGCCACAAATGAGAACCACCTGAGGACAAAGCCTCCCATGGAGACTTGTTGACTTCTTTAATTAGTGTGAAATGACTCCACATGTGTGCAGCACTCTCTTGTAGAATATTGATACATATCTTCTGATATATATCTTATATAAATCATATATCATACATGGTCATATATTCATCCTATTCATTCTCTTCCTCTACAGATGCCTGACTAATACAGACTCATGTAAGTCTTCTGAAAATCAGGGACATCTTAAAATATTTCTCAATCATATACCACACTAAAACCATCCACAATTTAATCAAATTTTACATTTGATGAACTGAAATCTACATGTAATTCACAATTCTACTATTAACTTTAATTGCTTTTGAATCAAAAGTGTTTTAAGGTACATCTTCAACATTCCAAATATTGTGAATATTTGCTTTTTTAGCTTATCTGTTTCCCAAGAAAAACTAGTGCATGAAACTTCAATTACCATTATTTCATTAAACCATCTCTCACAGAGCATTGTTGTATAGCACAAGCTCAGAAGCCATGAGAGAATTTTTAAGTATCACAAGTCTACCAACATCTATTACTGACTAAATGAAGCATAAAATGAACAGATTCTCTTGAGTCTATTTTATATATCCCTGCTGCTAACACAGTAAGCATAATAATAAGCAGTACATGACTGAAATTTAAAACATTGGCCAATAATAAAGAAGAGAAAATGTGTTTTCAATGATTGATTCATTCAGACAAGCATGAATCCTTGAGAGGACAAATAAAAATCATCTTTTTTGAGATCATTCAAAGGCACAAGGCCATGTTACCATTGATCATTTATTTTGTTAGAAAACAGTTGACATAGTTATGGATATAAAGTAAAAAGGGAATTGAGAGGAATTGTCAGTCAGCACATGAACTACCTACCATTGGTGCAGAATTACTCATTTGATAGCTTCCCTGTTTTGAAAGAAACAATGCTTAGCTTACTCATATCGTACAAACAAATGACACATCTCCAGAGAGGATCATTGCTGCAGCTGCGATCCTTTCAGGAAACACCTCAAGAAACACTCAGTCATGTACTCTACAACATAGAACATGTGTGAATGTCAAAGGATGGGAGTATTTCACTTGAGGAATACTAACCATAGCTGGTGGAAATGTCACCCACAGCAAAAGCAATTCAGAGGTGATGATTTACTCAATGGGAAGATTCAGAAAGATAGAAAACTGTATAAGTGTAAGCAATTAGGAATCAGAGCGCTGCATTGAGGGACTGAAACAGATATCTAGATGCCCAAATAAGAGTACAGTCATCAGTAGCACTATAAATTCAGGGCCGACTGTGAAGAGTGCAGAATCTCTATGTGGATATAAGTACATCAATTGTGTAAAGAATATTGATTGTTACATGACATTAAGACACAAGACTTTCCTGAGTTAATTGAACAAAGGTAACAGTGATCTAGATAATCCCATTTAAAGGAAATGGCAGCAGAGAAGAGAAGTGACTTAGTGGGCAGAGTACTTGGCAAGCATGACTGAAGCCTGGGTTGGGTTCCACCCACAACACGGTATTAATAACGCACTGAGGTGCATGCTTAGTTGAAGCAAGAGTAGCATAAGTTCAAGGTTGCTTTCAGTTACATAAATAGTTCACATCCACCTTCAGCTACATTAAACTGTCAAAAAAACCTAATTAAACAGAGAAAAGGTAAGAAATTTAATCACTTATCATATATACAATGCTCAGCGCCATGTTGTAAAATGATACATAAAAAAAGAAAAACCTAAAAATTGAGATGTTTCCTAATCAAAGAAACAAAGTCATAGAAAAATAAAATTCTCTCCACAATTTGAATAGGAAGATGAAAAAAAATTAAATGCTTTTTCCCCCAATGAAGCTAAAGTTTCTGGCATGGTAAATGAACAGAATCACTGCAGTATTATTTTCAGAGTTCCACAAGGACATACGGTCTGCTCAGTGGAAAAGTGAATCTCAGGGGTAGCAGTGGTCTTTCCATGTTGATAAGTAATATTTTCATGGCAACATTATTACCTAGTTTCACAATAAAACCAATTGTCTATCCAACACCCTGGCTCTGACAGAAAGGAAACAATTTCTGATACAAATATTAGAAAATTAGAAATGAATGATTTTGAGTTCAATAACTAGAAAAACAATAGCAATTTGAGCATAAAAACACAGGATACAGGTTGATGGTGGAGTGTTTTCCTAATATACCTGAGACTGTTGGATTGATCCAAGGAACTGCCAAAGCCTGAAGTAATTGCTATAAAATGGAAATAAGAAAAAAATATATCAGAAGTTGTTGAAATTGAGAAAGTAAAACTATTCAGAAAAATCACCTGATCTAACAAAAAATTCCTGAAGAGGTCAATGAGATTACTAATGCACTACATAAATTCAAAAGAGATAAAAACAGACAACAATTAGTAAAAGAAATGAAACATAGGTGGATCATTATTACCAACTTCAAGAACATCAAAAGAATCATAGTAAATACTGACGAAGTGCTCAAAATTTTATAATATGATATTTTTATTTACACAGATATCAATATCTGATGTAGGAATATGTGCAGACCTGTATGCTTATAGTTAAGTATATTAATCTAAATATCTTCACTCTATTATCTCTGATGCCTACATTAATGACACCTGACAGCAACAAACCAGGATCTTTAGATAAAACCATGTACTAAATGTACCTAGATCATCTTGTAGTGATAAAACAAAAACATGCACATATATATATATATATATAGATAGATATATATATACCAACACATGCACATAAACACGCACATTTACACACAAACATATACATGTATACAGAGACACATATGCACACAGAAGCATACACAAAGACATAAACACATACACGCACAATCACAAACATACATACACACGTACACAGATATACACACAAGTATGTGCACACACATAAACTCACGTACATACATATATATATAAAATATATATACATGTGCATATACACAGAAACATACATGCATAGGTACATACATACAAAAACACAGAAGCAGGTATTAGACACATACAAACACAGACACACATGCATACACACATAAACTTTCACACATACACAGTTGCTTACAGAGACATACACACAGACACATATGTACATAGACACAAACAGGGACACAGAAACACATATGTTTATATACATGCACTGACGTAGATACACACACAAGCTGTGAGTTACTCAATTTCACGGTGGCATGGAAAAAGAGTTGAAGAGCTTTTCTGGCCACATTTAAAATAATTTAAATAACACCATCGTTGATGTCACTGTGAGTAGGTGAGATATGCAGAACTGGTGACATAAATATATGGTGAACATGAAGACCTGAGTCATTGCTATGGGAGCATCTGAGCCAGGTAAGCAAGGGCAAGATCTACAGTGAAGAATAGTGCATTGAGGTAACACACAGACATGGGTTAGTAGATAGTGATATCACTCCACATTCCTATAAATTACTTCCCAAAATCACACGTGAGGATTTTCCTGATCTATGAGTTGGAATATATGCGGTGTCTAAATCTAGTACTTACATTTCCTAGTATCAAGATACCAAATCCCATGGGAGTATCTTGAGAGAATAGAGAGTGACATGGGAAGTTGTCTATGCAGAGGCATGTTATCACACTCAGCTTACAACTGAGTGATACAACAAGACTGAAAGAAAGATATTTGACCCCTTTGGCTGGAATGAGCAGAAAGCAGCAAACACTAAGTAAAAAAATCTTCTTCCAACCATGAGGTCTTGGCCTAATGCATACCAGAAATCCCATGGTTATAATCATCCAGGACCTAAATTCATCAGACACACAGGTCATCATCTCTAGACAAACTTAGGCAAGGGTTTGGCAGGAGAAGTGAGCTCATTTTATATTCCACCACACAACTCAAACTGCATTTGTGAAAACATATATAAAAATATAGTCATGCATTCCTAACAATGAAATGTTCTGAGGTCACACATCTTCTTGCATTGCAATCAATCTGTAGCTCCAAAAAAAAAAAAAAGATTCCACACCTCCTCATTTCTAGACAGTACATTTGCTCTGTCTAGAAATCTGTTCTTCAATAAAGAAGCTTCTCCCTTTTTATTTTTTAAATTCTCTCTCATTTCTTTTCAGTACAACCCACAACTGCAAAAATTAGCCTGTCAGAGATATCAAGAAATTAGTTTCTAATATGAAATCGGTGCATTGCATAGAAGGCTGGCCCACTGTTAGTCTAGACAATGCAGAAAACACAACATGATTTCTAAGTTACTTTCTTAGAAACAGCCGCTGTCTCTCTTATTCCTGAGTTCACTGGATGAAGAAGACACAAACTGGATCTGATGTCAATCAAGTATAGGTTGTCTTCCAGTGATGTGTGGGATGCATATTTTACAACCTATCAGGACCATACACTCACAGAGAGATGGATAAATACTCCCTTAGCAAGGGTTGAAATAAAGACAGCATGCTGACAATTTACTGCTGACAGGACAATCCTGGGAAGGCATCATCCAAGAAACTGAGCTTCTGTCATGAACCCAAATCTGTCTCCTCAGAATCCTGCAAAATACCTTTATGAACTAGATAGATGACAGAAATTTATTTAGTCACAATTCCACATTCTAGAATCCCATAACCAAAGATGAAGCACAAATAATAGTGAATTTATTTATCCACTTTTTAGAGTAGTCATTTTTCATAATGTTAGCAACAGAAATGAGAAGACAACTTTGAAAGCAGTGCCCTAAGAATGTTACTTGAAGGTCACAGAACAACTTATTAGAGAGAAAGTGCAATATTGAAGAGGTAGAGAAGATGGAGAACGTCCAGTCAGTACAGCACTTGTCCTGCCGGCACGAGGAACAAAGTTTTACCCCCTGTGCCCATATTGAACTAAGAAAGATAAAGAGCAGAAAAACGGATTTGAAGTGTCCTTAATCAGATGTGTTCATGCAGAACTTTTCTAGAATCAAGACTGTTTAAAACAACATAAAAATAAAGAAATAAATATCAAACTGTAAGCTCTATTTTTTTTATTTTTGTCCTTTTTAAACTGTTATTTTATTTTGTGAATTTCACATCATGCACCCTGTTCCCATACATCTCCCACCTCCCCTCAGACCTGCCCTCCACTCTTGCAACCTCTTTTAAGAGAACACACACACACACACACACAAATCTCATCATGGAAGCTGTAGTGTGTCTCAGTGTGTCCCATAATATTCACCTTTGTCCAACCTTTTTTTCTTTTTGCAAATATTCATTGTAATGATTCCTTGGTCTGGTACGAGGCCTCTGGCTTCTGCTACTTTGCCAATAGTGGAACATCACTGGGACTCCTCTCAGATATTCTGTTGTTGCCCTATGTCATGGAGATCCTGTAGTTTTGGGTCTGTGGAACTGGCCTCTTCACTCCAGAGTCCATCCATGGAGTAGATGTTGGGGTGTGCCAACTCAGAACCCTAGTTCTAGGCCTGCAACCCCCACATCCAGGAACAGTTCCACAGTGCTGCTCAGGTAAAGGGTTGAGCCAGTTCTCCTGCTCTCATGACCTACTAGGGCCAATTCTCCTGCTGCTACTTGTGGCAAGGGTAAAAGAGAATGGAAAGGATCTCTCCCTTGCCAACACCTCCACAAAGCAGAAAAAAGGCAAGGCTGTCTCTCCCATACTCACACCTTTGGGACCGGTTCACCCATAAGCCTCACATCCAGGGCCAGTTGTACTGTGCTATCTAGGTGAGGTGCAGAGCCTGCTGTCCCTAATTGCAAGATGTATTTTCAAGAAATCTGAAGAGCAGACCCCATGCTCAGTAGTATTTTACCCACCCTAAATAGACACTAAGATTTTGTTATTGTTATTTGGTGGCTTGTTATAGTTTTGATATTTTTGTCTTATTGTAGTTTGTTTGTTTTATTGTTTTTCTTTTCTTTTGGAGTGAGAAAGAAAGAATGTTAATTTCTTGGGTAGCAATGTGGGGAGGATCTGACAGAAGATAGAAGGGAAAATGAGATCAAAACTTACTGTATGGAAATATAGTCTTTAAGTAAAAAGGAAAATGTATATAGTAGGAAAACTATCTACAAGTTTAATTCTATATAGGTCCTTTAATCTCTACCCTGAGATTGATATTTGTTTTTGAATATCATAAGTTCTCAGGTTATCTGTAAGTAGCAAATTAGAAAACATGTAGCATCTACCAGGAGATAAGTATTTCATTTGCAATACATGGAACTAGGATGGAATATTTAGGTTCAAATAGATATTTAACTAAAAAAGATTATATATTTGTTTCCAGATAAAATTTACTAAATAATATTTGTTTTCTTCAACATATGTTGTTTATTTACTGAATACTCTTCTAAAGTGCTTTTCTCAATATAGGATATACTTACAGAGAATTTATACTCAATGTGTTTGCATCAAGCTGTAAGGGCTGAGGAATGGGTTCCTGAACCCAAATGTAGGGCGACCTAGGAACCACCAGGAACTCGAGAACATTGCAAAAAACAAGAGTATTTTATTAATCAGCATGCTGAGGTCACCCCCAAAGCTTCTCCATGCAAGGAGAAGGAGGGTGCCCTGAACAGAATTTCAGTTCAGGTTAAATACGTTTTAGCAAGGCAGAATCAAGCATCATCAAGAAACAGTACTTTGATTGGCTAGCATAGGTGACCTAGGAAATAAGGTGGAGATTTCCAAACCCATGACAATTGGCAACCTGGGGTTTCTATTGTTCTCTCTGTTGGTCTGGGAACCAGCCATATCCAAGCAGGAACTTGGCCTTCTGGTAAAGGTTAGAGCTTCCAAGCCCTGGGAGGTAGTACATGATAGATTCTGGGGCAAGCTGACCTGCAGCTCAGGGCCTACTCAAAATTCCCAGCTTCTAAAAGCCTAACTAAAATTTGGTCAACTGAGTTTGAGACTAACAAAGCTATGGTGTGTCACCATGATTCTAAGTCAAGAGGGGAACCACAAATTATATCAGAAGGTGTTTCTTTGATGGACTGACCAAATATATATATTTAAATGAAGGAGTTTGAAAATGGTATTTAAATAACGCTAATTTTAACAGGTTTAATAGAAAAATAGAAGTCATTTTGAAACTTAAGACTCTCAAAACCATTAGTAAAACTCCTCAAATAATATGTGATGATTAATAACAATAACAGGAGTAGACAACTTCTTTAGATGCCTCAATCCAACTCAAAGAACTATAGGCAAAGGAAGAGAGAGAGATTGTCTTCTCCTAGGGATGACACATGAACAGTTTATCCAATAAAAAATGGTCAGCCCTAAACATATACATACAAGTTACATTATAGAGACTGAGTGGTAGTATATATTAGATATACATGTATATACATAAAATCATATGCTTACAATAACAATTGATGATAACAAGAGGTCATGAGACTAACAGTGATAAGGAGGGGTATACAAAGTCTTTAGGTGGAGAAAATGATGAATTACATATATTGTCAAGAAACAATTTTAAAAATATTTTAAATTTTGTCAGAGAAAAATTTTCACTTATTCCAAAAACACTATGTGTAAATTTGTCAATAGTATGTGCATTAGTAATGATTAGTCCATGTAAGAATGCTTTCGTGTACAAGTATATTAGGACATTTCATGAAGATGAAGTTTCTTGAAAATGAAGTACATGTAGATTTATATACGTTTTCTATAAAACACTTGAATCACTTCAAAGACATGTTTCTAATTTCCAGTGAAAATTGAGTTTGTATATTTTTGGATTGAAATACTTAGAAATAATATGCAATATAGAATGTCTATTAAATCATTACACTTGTGTTTCATTATATCCATCTACACCTGAAGAAAATTCCAATTCAAGAAAATACTTCTTAAAACTGTCCTCAATATTTTTACATTTTGACCAGATGCTCATAAAAATAGCTTAAACGAACATAGAGTGGGACTGCAGAGACTTGATTTACCTGGTTCTGCATGAGCCATGTGTCTGATTAAAGATGAAATGGTTAGGAAGAAAAGAGGAGCTCAGGGAAGAAAACAGGACAGCTCCATGTGGTTCCCCCCTATGGCCAGGAAGATGTGAACCTGGGTCCAACTAGAAACTTGATCAGAGTCACAGCTGGAAACGCTGAGCACCAGTTCCATAAACTGATCATTTTTGTGCAGCCACAGAGAAAGCCAGGAACACAAATGTGCCCAAAGTGGCCATCTCCAGAGACAGTACCAGCTGCCTTACATTGTCATCAGTCTGTTCTGAAAGGTTAAAAAATGAGCTTTAGTTTCAGTATAAGCATCTGGAAATGCATTTTGTCTAATGGTAAAAACAGAAATCTTAACATTTGAGTTCGTATATGTAAAAATGAATCTTCATAAAAATGTCATTTCCTATCTTAGAAGTAAGATGGTATAGTGAGTTGGTATACAATATAAATTTTATTTTTAGCACTGCATAGGAGAGCCTCAGACTGAGAAGGAGATACACTAACATCAGTCTATACTACCACCATAAAGACTTGGTACAGTTAGAAGAGATCAAACTCCATCATATATATGCTGAGTAAACTGAAAAGAAAATAATATTAAAATATTTGAATTTTGGAAAATAACAACTACACAATGAAACGTTTGTATAGCTGGGCCTAATGATTTTGGCCTAGCAAATGTTACCATGAATGACAATTTAATCCACTAAAGAACTATAAAAGAACAACCACAGAATTCCAGGATGGAAATGACTCACCTGCAGCGGAGGAGCCATTGATAGCTGATTGCTGTGGTGAGAAAGTAAGCTTTCTTCAGAGATGGGCCCCTGCCAAGTTGACCAGGCCTCAGCAGATGGCCCTACACCAGAGCACATAGTAGAATCAGTAATGGCTTTTAGTGAGTTATAAGAAATCAAAAGAAGAAGAAGAAGAAGAAGAAGAAGAAGAAGAAGAAGAAGAAGAAGAAGAAGAAGAAGAAGAAGAA
>CAJQZJ010004760.1:3417912-3463806 GCA_907164525.1 Lophiomys imhausi | reverse complement strand
TGGCCCCATTTCTCTGACAGACATTGGTTGTAGAGCAGGAATTATGAAGGACTTACCTACCCTGTCTTGGCAGAGCTAGGCTGTCGACTTATCTGCTTCCAAGTTTTGTCCTTTTTGGACAGAAGTCTGTCTACAGTTGAAGCAAGGGGTTTTTCTTGCCAAGAGAACGGCTTACCATCAATTCAATCATCTCCCACTGGAGATTCTTCGATGCTCATCTTCTACTTGGAGTAGAATAGGGGGTGCTGTCAGGAGCTGATATGTCTCGATATAAAAAAAATCTTAAGTTAAGAAAAACATCTTTGAATGCCATATTCTTCAGATCTCTTGGGGTTTTTGAAGATGCCCTATCTATCTCTTATATTTAGATAAGCAAATATTGCTTGTCTCTTAGCAACTTGATTTCTGAGTAGCTTAGAGGATACTTGAACAAAAGTGTGAAGAGGAGCTCATTTGTGGTTTCATATTTATTGTTCAATGCTTTAATATTCAAAAGCAAATCTTAACTGTCAGATTGGACTTAAATATTGTAGTGTTTACATTTTAGTACTATAATCAGAAAAAGAAACTGCCATTGTTTTTAATGAGTATTCTGAGATCAGTCATGTTTTGGTGGCTTGTATTATAAACGTCAGGAGAACAAGAGATGTGCTAATCATTTCATGCTTTCTGGCACACAGTAGGTATTAATAAATATTACTTTAATGAATCCATTAATCCAGGTGGAGAGTAGGTTTCATCACTAGGCAAATGTGGCACTTCATGTTTTCAAAGTCAATAACTATACTGCTTAATGCTTTTGATTTGTTTTCTTCTGGAAACTCTTCTTAATCTTGAAGTAAATGGAACTGTCTGTACAATTCCACAAAACAAATCCCATAAGAAGAAAGACTTATGTATTTGAAAGAAGTTGTGGGAAAAAACAAAAGCCCTCATGATTATTTTTTTTTTAATTTTTTAAAGCCCAATTGTTTTTATTGAGCAATTCAAATGGAATTGATCATAAACTGACAAGAACCATATGTTCATCTTTGTTGAATGTAAACAGAACATTTTATTTTTCTGAACATGCATAAGAAGAGAAACAAAAATGATAAGCCACATAAAACAATATTTTTAAAGGCTTGCTACAGAAAAGTACACCAGTTAGTAAAATAACTAATTGCAATGGAAGACAAACATAAAAAAAACCAGAATACTCAATTTTCAAAAACATAATGAAAAATTCATCTTCTTTTCTCACACTGCACTATGCTAAGTGTCCTCACTGTTAATCTAAGATTACACATTCATTTTATCAAGGAAACACATTGAATAACAATGTCCAGCATAATAAAACTGACAGAAAAATCCAGTAAAAAAAAAAAACAAAAAACAAAACAAAAACTCTATAGAGCCATTTTTTAAAATCTCCCCTGCAAAATGCATTGAGAAAAAAATGATTCATATTACTTAAAAATTTAATAAACTGCGAATGAAGATATTTCCTTTGGATCTCTCTCTCTCTCTCTCTCTCTCTCTCTCTCTCTCTCTCTCTGTGTGTGTGTGTGTGTGTGTGTGTGTGTGTGTGTGTTCCTTCCTGTATGTATCTGTAGTAGTGGTTGCCCTTTACAATGTCTCCCTCAGTTTATTTCATTTATAATACCTTTAAACTAAAATGGAAATATGATACTATTAGGAAGAATGAATTTTTAATGTATCTGTACTATATATTTATATTTTTATTGAAAATAGATCCTTTTGTAGCTGAATATTTCTATTTATCACACTTACATTTATCTATTAGTCTTAACAAACACCTAAAAAAGACCTAAATCCTATAACTTTAACCCTATAATCTAAAACCTATAATCTATTTTAGAACACCCTAATACCTATCTATGAACACCTAACTAACCCTACTTTAATTTTCTTAAAGGGATATTAATTTACTTAGCATAGGTCCATTCAGGTTAACTTGGTTTTACTGTAGACCCATCAGGCAGTCACTTTAAAGCATAGTGTCCATTTGGGCCTAATTTTGCCAGTTCGTATGGCCAGTTTTGCCAGAGCTAACTTCAACGGCTAATTTGTGGCTGGTTTATGAGACCAGTCTTTTTTTTTTTTTTTTTAATAGATGGATTTTATTTTTTTCAACATTTATTTATTTCTTCAAGTTATATCTCAATCATATTCCTCTCCCTCTACCCCCTCCTGGTCCAACCCTCCTACCCTCTTCTCCCTCACCCTCCAATCCACTTTTTTTTTTTTAATTTAAGGTGAATCTTTTCCCTCCCAAGAGCTCCCCCTTTTAGTCCAATAAAAGGCTCTTTTGAGAGCAGTCTACTTTATCCACCAAACTTGAACTTGGCTTCCTCCATCAGCTGAGACTTGCCTCCACTGGGCAGGGCTAATGACCTAATTTCTTTTTTTTTTTTAATACTTTATTTTTTTTCTTCAAGTTACATCTCAGTAACAAACCCCTCCCTATTCCCATGACCTACATTTCTAAGAGCAGCTTCCAAGCAGCCTCTGAACTCCGTCCACTTTGCTGCCATCTTTAATAGGGTGAATTATGGCAAAAGTTCTTTCTCGGGCTGACTTGCAGTGAAAAGTTTTCCTCTCTTGGACTCCGCCTCTCAGTTTGTGACCATTTCGGTGGCCCAATGGCTTGAGGATGCCATACCTTGCTGTGCACTTCTCCAACGTGTTTTCTCAGCCCATGAGAGCAAGAGGAAGAGAGCGGCCACATGGAGCTCTCTGATTTATATATCACACCATCTTGTGATCCTTGGTAGTCTCAAGGGTCCACCAGGTCTCTGTTTATGTCCATCAGTCCTGTTTCTTCTCACAGCAACCAATACCATCTGCATGGCTTGTGTGGTTTCTTAGCCATACCCATTCAACAGGCATATCATATTTCTCACATTCAAGAAATGCCTGTCTCTTCCTTATGTGGTGCCAGATGCTAAGCTGAACTGCATACCAATTTCCCTAAAGAGGCCTAACTTCTACCATATCCTTCTCTCATACAATACATCCTGATCACAGTTTCCTCCCCTACTTCCACTCCTCCCATCTCCCCTCACTTTCCCTCTCCCCAAGAATCACTTCCTCTGTTTTTCTCTTTAGAAATGAGATACCAAGAAACAACAACCAAACATGACAAAACAATATAAAATAAGACAAACGAAAAGCAACCCAATAACAAGAAAGGAGTCACAGGCAAAAGTGTCTGTTTAAATGTCAAAAGCTATCAAGTTTGCTTTGCAAATACTTCAAGGAAAATAGAGGAAGAAGAGGTGGCAGAGTGAAGAGGTGAGGAGAGAAGACCTATGAAGGGTGTCTCTGATCTCCTGTTGGTGTGCCCTCAGTGGTTCACTCTGGACATTCTCTTAGCTGGATGTTGTGAGCTGGTCCTGCAAGCCCTTATGAACAAAGTACAGGCAGGGGGTTTCATCCAGAGAAATAAATTGAGGGAATGAATACAGCTAACATCCTGTGTTTAAGACTTATAGTTGACTGGTACACATCCAATTTGTATAAAATGAAATCAACTCACCATTGTGGAAGTTTTGAAACTAGAAGACAGTGGAGTATGTACAGCAGAGAATGAATTTCCATTAATTTTCAGTTAACCACAGCTGTGCCCTAAGTTGTCATCTGATAAATGGGACATAATAAGCTGACAGTTTACATTAAATAACATACTAAACAATGTGAAATGTATATTTTCAAAGAGAATTATACATAATGTATTTATATAAGAATGAAAAATACTGTATTAGTTGAGGTAACAGATTACTTAGACTATATAACATGGTCTATTTTAAGGGGTTTTTTGGCATTATTATTCATTCAGGCATCAGTTCAAGAATTTTGGACATGCCTTTCTGTTATATTTAAACATAGCTAGTAGAGCATCACTATTGTTTTTATGTCTGTGATATTTTAATATGCAGATTTACAAAGCTATGGAGATATGACAAAAGATATGACATGATTTTTAATGTTTAAATGTGACAAATATAATATTGTTTTTACAGAGAAATTGTGTTATCTATTTAGAATCAGTCTCTTAAATAGCCACTTAAAATTTCATAGGGCACAAAGTATCAGGTAAGAATTTTACTTGTATTCAGTGCAGCACAGCTGGTATTTATCATGAATCATTTTCACTTGTAGAGAATGATTCTTTGTCTTAATGTGCATAAAAACTCATGAGTTTTTATCCTGACTGTTCTTTCTTACTTTTGTCTTTCACAATAGCCAATCTGTTTGTTGCTTCGTTCTTATTTTTTGTGTCTTTTAATTCTCCTTTTCTGTTATCATGTTGCTAGATTGGAATCTTCCTGCATTAAAGTGTCTGCCATCAGGACGATGGCTTTTAATTTGTTTTTGAGTTTTTTTTAATCCTCTGTGTTTTCTATTAGCTCTATAGTATTACATCATCACAGGGAACCAGAGGAGAGATTAATACTTCAATGTAAGGGCTGGTAGTTTCATCTTGTCCAAGAATCCCAAAGATCTGTGAATTAATTTTCCCTTAATATTGAATTATTCCTTATTTTCACTTTTTTTGAAAGTGCAAATCCCATTTAGATATTTCTATTGAAGGACTCTGTTGAAGCCTCCCCACATGATGGTCTCAAAAGCCTCTAAGCATAGGGCACTATGTTCCTTAAAATCATTTCCTTTCACTTTGAGTTTTCTAGAACTTCAAAAACAAGAGAAGTTCTGGTCCCATGTGCTTTTTCAGCATCAGGATTCCAGGACAGCTTCTCTTATGTTCCTTCCCATTGCTCCTTTCATACAAACGGACTCCACTTCAACAACTTTAAATTGCTCACTAAACATTTCCTTTGCTTTTGTTACCACAGGAAAGTATAAAGCTATCTTCCACTGTATTCTCATTTTGCTTTGCCTTTTCAGTCCAGGTAAACTCCTTTAAAAAGTACTTTAAAAACTGGCCCTAGGCTTACTACATGTATTAAGCTGATGGGCTGTTTGGTCCTCAAGTGGATCCCCTAACAATTGGAATGGGGTCTATCTTGGACTTAGACAATGTTGCCTCCCATCGGAGCTCATTTTCCTAGCAGAGCTGCCATGTCTTTCCTCAGTGGAACAGTAGGCACTTAGTCCTGATGGGATTTGGATTTGGTGTGCTAGAATGGGTTGGTACAGTGTGGGTGTGGGGATGGGGGAAATGGTTGGGAGGATGGGACTGGGAGAGGAGGGTTGCAATTGGAATATTGTAATGTAAAATAAACAAATTAATAAAAGAAGTTTAAAATCTCTATGGAATACATATTTCTGGATCACATAAAATGCCTTTTTTGTGTTTTGTGTCCTTGAATAAGTATTGCCTTCACTAACAGTGATTAGGTGATTATTTATTTAAACAAATTAATTCTATACATTGATCTACTACCCGCTGTCACTTATCTCAGGTATTCTACTGTTTCAAAGCAGCAAATATTTAATTATTTTACACTAACAGGATGTTCTAGAAATCAACTTGATTCTAACATCACATATTTGGATTCAGACCTCAAAGATATCGAACACTATTAATCATAGCTGATTTTTTTTTCAGCCACAGTAATCAGAAATCACAAACCCTTAAAGCAAACTAGAGTCTTTACTTACCTTTGAAATTTCATAAGATATGCCTCCACCATTTACAGCCCCCTCAACACTCACATCTTCCAAATTTCCACACCAGTTGACACCTCTGAATATTCAACAGCTTTTGAAGCTCAAAGTTCCAAACACTTCCACAATCCTCCAGAAAAAAAAAAAAAAAACAAAAAACAAAACAAAAAAAAAACAATATGGATAGGTCACATCTATGCCTACATTCTGGTACAACAGTCCTAGTTTGTTCTCTATTTCTGAGGCTCAGGGACAATTTTGAAAGCAGGTGTGGAAAGATTATAAAAGCCCAAGGTTGGGAGGACAAGAACATAGCAGTGTCTTCTGGACATAACAGGATCACTGCAGTCATGGACTCATAACATCTATGATTGTCTGTGCAAGACACACATAAGATAAAGCTAGACAGCATTCTATCATGGAGTGGCAAGGGGCTCATGGGCTACAACCATACCTGAGGAACTACTAGCAGGTGATTGCTTCTGAAGGAGAGAGAATCAGTTTTCTTTAAGGTTGTGGTTCTTGGTAGATGTCCTCCATTCTTCAGTGGGTGGTCCCTTATACTTGAATATGTGGGCAGCACAAATTAGAGCTTGTGATTCTGAAAAAAAGTTGTGAGGAATGTGAAGGTGAGGTGGATCTGGGAAGAGTTAAAGGGAGGATTTGGGAATGAGCATTCCTAAAGTACAGTGTATAAAATTGTCAAAGTTAATAAGATATTTTATAAAAAAGATGTGTCTGCTTGGCCTCCACATCTTACATCTGCTTCTCTAAAGTTTGGCTTTATAAAGGTAGTCTGTGAAGGGAAGCTTTTTGAACATCAGTCATCGTTCAGTCTGATATCTTGTAATTTGGGATGCTCTGAGGCTCTCCTGCTTTCTTCTCTGGTCTAGTCAGGCCTATTTATTTCTGGAGGTCATAAAATTCCTTAAGTTCGCTGTTCTGCTCTTGATCTTTGTCAGCATTTGTGGTGACAAGAAATTAGGCATTTTCAATTTCTTAAAATGGTCTTGAGTTGCAATTGCAGTATGAATTTTGGCAATTTTTAATTCATCTCTTGTAAAACATGTCTGTGAATAAAACTACAAGGGCCTAGCAAAAGGATGCCTATAGTTCTAAGTTGAAAGCCCAAATTATGTAAAATTTTCACTTTGTATGAGTAGTAACTATTTATTAATTAATTTAATTGTCATTACCAACAGTTAGCCCTTAGCATTAAAATGATTCTCTGTCTCTTTAATTCTAGAACTGTACCAAAGAGAGCTATAGGTAGAGAGGTTGATATGGTAACAAAGGAGCCAATATGTAGATTTCAACATAAGAAAGATTTGAAGTTTGAAACAGCCCTGCTCTGCTGCAGTATTTATCCTTCATTGAGAATGGAATAAAAAAAAGTTAATGAGTGGGTAGAAGCAATGTTTTCAAATTCAGTTCATGAATAGAAAAATGGCAGACAAAGCCAAGGGAAAAAGTGTTTAATAAAATGCAACTGCTCAAGAAATGTTTCCCATTTTATGGAGGAAAAGCACCTTTTCTTATTGTGTTTGACTCTGTTATTACTTAATTGATCACCACAGTAAAGAATGTTGGTGAACCTCTAGAATAAATAGTATATTTTATACTTTATAATATCTAAAAAGGAACTTATGGAGTTCATGGATATACATATGTGTGTGTATACTCGATTATTATGGAGTTGCCAAAAATAGTAGCACATTATTAATTACTTGTAAATATGAAGCATGTTAATTTACATGATGGAATAAATTCTAGGTTTCTAAGAGAGAACAAATTAATCTCTATTTTTTTTCTCTTTATAGTGATGTTCAAATCATGGAATATCATCAGAATAATTTTCATCAAAGATAAAATTAATCTTCATTTTTCAATTTAAAGCATTGCTAGTAGATAAGTTGTATCCCTGCAGATTAACTGCTAATTATTTCATAAATAAAACTGCTGTTACTGTCTGTGGACATACCATATAAATTAAATTACTCACTGCTCTTTAAAAGTTATTAATGTGTTCATCTCACAGTATTTGTTTATTTCCCTTCATTATAAGTGATATATAATTCATTAGATTGTAGTAATTATCATTTAAGTCTCATAAGAGTCTTGTTTCTGCGAGTTCTGCTACTAGTGATGAAGCACATTCTGATTCACAAAGCAGGTTTGACAAGCTGTACATACGGGGTAGTGAAACCACTTACACTGTCTTTAGGCCACAACTAGATGCAAGTTATTTTATTACTGGTAAGAGCATTCTGGAGAGGACTTACAAAACAGTTATCACTTAGTGGTTATATTTTGAAGCTAGAAAAATGTAGTCTTGAAATAATACTGGATCACTTGTCTCAAGAATAAACATATTGCAAGAGTAGATGCTTAGTTTTGTTTTGTATTCTCCTCACCCTGCTCAAAGAAAGTATATATTAAATGACATAACCTCTAGAATCTGTTTGCAATATGATATAGTTAGCATAAAGAAGGCCTGTTTGAACCATAAGACAAGTAATCATGACTTTATAATACATATCATTTGTTGGTCTTATTAATATTATTGAAAAAGATTTTTTTCCTCATATAATTTATGCAGATTATAATTCCCCTCCCTTTTCTTCTCCTAGTTTCTCCCCACTCTACCATGAAAATCTACTACCTTTCTGACTCTCATTAGAAAATAAACAGGCTAATATTGGATAATAAAAAGTACAATATAATAGGATAGAAAAACTAACAAACAGAAGGATAAAAGCAGAAGAGAAGGCATAATAATCAGAAAATCACTGAGGAGTCCCATCAAAACACAAAATAAGAAGTAATAATATATGTATATGTATGTAATATATATTTTATAAATATATATATATATATATATATATATATATATAAAATGACCTGATGAAGACCCTGTGCATATTTCTGCAGTCTCTGTTAGTTCATATAAGCTTTATCATGCAATTTAGAAGCTCTAGTGGTTTTTGTTTGTTTGCTTTAGTTTTCTTGTTGTTGTTGTATGCTTGTTTTTTTTGGGGGGGTTGTTGTTTGTTTGTGTTGTTGTTGTTCTTTGGTGTCCTTTATTCCCTCTGGCTAACACTCATTTTGCCTTCTGCTCCTTGGGGTTTCCTGAGCCCTGAGGGAAGTATTTGATGAAGTCATCCATTTTGGGTTAAGTGTTTCAAGGCTTCTCAATCTCTGCACAATGTGGATTACTGTATTTTTGTTCCCATGTGTTGCATGATGAACCTTCTGTCATGACAGCAGAGCAAGACACTGATTTATGAGTATAGCAGATGTCATTAGGAGTGTGTGTGTATGTGTGTGTGTGTGTGTGTGTGTGTGTGTGTGTGTGTGTGTGTGTGTACTAGTTGGAATATTCAGGGATTGCTTTGGTGGGGTTGCTGGGACCTACCAAATGGAGACATGTTGTAATGGTTGTTTTTTATTCTAGTTTTGGTTGTGTTTTTATGCTAGTATCTAGTGATCTGGGATTGGGAAGATTGTAATTCTAGGTGTTGATATCTGGTCCTGTCTTTGCTGGATTGCACTCTCTAGCTCTTAGGTGAATATGGTATTTGTGTGTTGCCTGGTAGGAAATTCTATTGGAATGCTTAATGGTGTGGCCACTGGGGTTCCCATTAAAATGTGTTTCTAGGTGTTGGAAAATCATGTTTAGGAATCAAGATGGTCTGGTACAGGCTTAGAGAGTTTATAGGTTGAAGGAAAACATGGTGTTCTACCAGATTCTGCTGTCTCCTGAGAATGGAGAAGGGAGTGAAGAGAGACCTCAGCAGCAGATCTGCTGCAGGGCTGGGTATTAACTGGGGGGTTATACTTGGAGGATGGGTGAGAGGAGTGCTTGCTGGGATAAGCCCATGTGTTCGGGGAGGATGGCTAGGAGGGAGCACATCTGTGAGATGGCTGGACGTGGAAGCAGATGGGGAAGGGAGCTTGGAGCAGATGTCTGCTGTAGAGCTGGGGATAAGACTGAGGTAGTGGATTTGGAGGAGCAGAAGCAAGATTCTATGTTGATGTACCTCTAAACTATTCATTAATATCTCTAAATACCTTCCAACCAACCAGCCCTAGGCATTTTAGAAAGGATGCCAAGCCTCAGGTACAGGTCCTTGTTGGCAACTGATCAGCAATCCACATAAATCAGCCAATGCCAAAGAGAACACAGGATCAGTTGCAATCTGTCTGCAGGAACATTACAATGAACAGAAGCTGTAGTGGGGCCATGGTCTCTTAATTCTGTCCAGTTTTTCCAAACTTCCTCTTGGCAGGTCCAGCACTGCATTCAGCCTTGGTCTTACTGTCCAGCTCCAAGGAATCTCCACGAGGCAGGTTCTGCTCTTCTCCATTGGCCTCAACTTTGGTGCCAAGGCCTGCCTGTCTTGCCTTCCTGAATCTCCAAGGGGTGGGCCTTGTGCTGGGGCCTCTTCTGCCTGCCTAGATCTGCTTGAGGCAGCTGCCACTCTCTGAAGACTTTCTTGGCCTCAGTCTTGATGCTGCAGCTTCCTCTCGTCCACCCCCACTGAATCTCCACTAGGCAGGTCTCCAGCTAGCTGCAGCTTTTCACCTGGGCTATGCCCTGCCTGGAATCCGCTGAACTTCAGGCAAATAATCTCATTGTAGAGTCTTTCTAAGTGTGGCCGCAATGAGCAGTGTTGAGAAGCAATGCCAACGAAGCCCCTTGAGTTTCTGGACCTCCCCTTTATACTACCTCTAATTATACACCAGGGTGTTTTTTCATTGGCTAACCTTATGGCCTCCTCACAAGGTTCACCTGTTCCAAGATCACCTGCACTCCCATGTGTTCCTCATGGGTGCAAGTCATCAGACTGATGTGTATGTTGCTTTAATGAATGTAGTTTTCAGTGATTCCCTCAACCTTTACGTATTCATTTAACACAACTGTGTTTCCAAAGAAATACAAACCTCCACTACAATTGTATAATACATATAATTTGAAATATAACCTAAAGCTTAGAATCTCTGTACTTTTTGTACTTAAAACATTTACTATTTTTCCTTCAAATGTACCTTTTGTTCTACTGACTAATAAATCTTAATGCTTTATATGTTATTTTAAAACTGATGACAGCCAGGCTAAGATGTAGTGATGACAGAAATGTGGCCTGTCATGTATTATGTCATGGATGTCTTCTTGACATCATAACACATTACACTGTGTAGAAATTATGATCATTTTAATAGTTATGGTAGAATATCTCACAACAGTCATGCATTATTATTATTCTGCATTTCCCTCATGTAGGTTTACTCGTATAGCTGTTCATTGGCCAGCTCGCTGTATGAGGCCACTCTTCCTTCCTGAAGACATGCACCTCACCATCATTCTCCTCCAACCACACCTCTCTGACACCCAGCACTGTTCACACCTTCACTCTCTGCCCTGTCCACCTTACCTCTGCAACATCCAGCCACAGAGTTCTAGAAGTGCTAGCTTCCCTGAAGTCTGAGTTCTTCTCATCTTAACTCATGGCTCTGCATTGCAGTTTAGATAATATCTAATAATACCTCTCTCCAGAGTGCAGTTTCTCAGAAAATTAGTTATTGTATTTTTCAAAACTCTCATTGTCATAATGGTAGCGAACTCTGTAAAATCCAAATTCCCTTAGTGACAATGTAGCTAAATGCATTGTTTGCTTATTTTTCTTTATTTCCCCATATGTAACAAATGTATTTTTACCAGTTGACCAGCAATAGAAGTGTGTAAAGACAGCATTTTATAACATGAATCTAAATGTTTAGAAGCAAAAACAAGCTTTTGATCAGACATGATCAAAATATATCCTGCTCATAGTCAAAAGAATATACAAAAAATAGATTTTAAAAATAGGTTTAAATCTTTCACAAATATGAAAATCATTGCAAAAATTTTGTAATATATGGTTATTTGACAATATTCCATGAGACATTTTCCCTTGGTTATATCATCCATTTCTTCTTCATGTGACAGTGATTTATCTGATAGCATATTCAGATGGGAACATGTTCAGTCTCATTTTATAGCATAGTATTTGTTTAATGATTACTGGCAGTAATTGTCTAAAAATTCTTTTAGCTTAAAACAATTTGTATTATCATGTGAAATTTTGGAGGGTTTTTTGGCAACTACAATAAGTTTGGTCAAATACAATCAAATTAGGCACATAAATGTGTTTTAAGACGTGTTTTTGTACACCATGCTGACTTCAGCTACAGTAAGGTCTCATTTCTCCTTCTCCACCTGTCTGTCACCCAAGCATGGAGTGGAAAATTTTAAAGCTTCCTGGCCATTATGTGCCTGGGCACCACAATGACACCAACATAAGTAAGAAACATTAACACTAAACAAAAATACCGCTGCAAAATTACAAATACATTCCAGAAAATTTAAACAAAACATACAATCTTCACCTTTTCTAAACACCATTTAAATGCCAGTAGATGATAAGCTAATTCTACCACACAGACAGACAGGATAAACACTCGATTAGGAAACAGAAAAGGATCCTACCTCAGTCTACCTCAGTGTAGACTTGTCTTGCTCTTGTTGTTGATCTACAAATTCTAGGTTTGTAAAGTCATAATTTACATTATTCTGTTGAGATTCTGGATGTGGTCCCTCTAAGTAAAGATTTCTAAAATTTATTGCTTTATATTATAGTCCCTCAACATTTTGATTAACTTTTTATGGAAAAAAATATTAACAACTGCACAGTAAATGCCCCCTAGCCCATAAAAGAAAAGCAGATGATGTGATGCTCTGAAAAAAAAGTCCTGTGAAACCGTACTTTTTAATTATTAAATACTTATTTATTAATAACTGTATTCACTTATAACAAATACACTTACTTAACTACTAACCCTATAAATTCCTACAACCCCTATGACCTAACAACTAAACCTATTGATAACTATTACAACTATTTTCATAACCTTTTAGGATACAGTCTCTGGGGCAGGTCTTCAGTCATCAGGAACACAGTCTCTGGGGTAGACCCTTTAATTCACTTAGCAGTCTTTTTTCTGGATTATCTCAGACGTAGATTCGTCAGGATAAATTGGCTATGGCGGTTTCACCTTAAATAGGCTTGATGTTTTCTTCTCTCTGGGAGACCTCAGCTGTCTGTAGGCCAACTTATTTCCTTCATATCAGTCACTCTGCCGCTCTGCCTCAGTCCTTACAGCTGGCCACAGTTTCGTTCAGGCCACTGTTCAAACAGGTCAAACTCCTCTAGGCAAAAGCTGAGCCACAGGGTTTAGTCCTTTGCCTTTTTGTGTCTTGCTGAGGATTTCTCTGCTCACCAGCTTCTTTCTGCCTCAGGGAGATCTGGCCATCAGTCTGTAAGCACTTCCTCCATCAGAGGGTACAAACTACTCATTGGACGCACTAGTATCAGAGCTCTCGAGCATGCGGCTCTCTAGCATGCGGCTCTCTAGCATGCTGCCCTTAGCATGCAGCTCTTCTGGGCTCATGCACTTGTCCTTAAATAAGATCGCTTCTTGTTCCACCTGCTTCAGCTTAATTTGGGCTCTGCCCACTTAGCAGTTGTAAACAATGCCAGGTCATAAAGTCTTTCCTTGTTTCACCTGGCTTCAACCTTGTTTTTAGTCCATAGAGACTCCCCTCATTTCACGTGACTTTCGCGTGGCCTCATCCTTTTTTTTAGTCCACAAGCTGATAAGCTAAAGGCTCATAGCCAAGTTGATCTTCATGCCCCAGATTAAGAGACTGTATCAGAAGCCTAGATATTTACTAAATCTAACTTATATTAATCTAGCTCCCTACAGTCCTGTCAACTGGCAGCCAGTGTCTATAACACGTTTCTCTAAGTTAGTTATGAAATGCTTATGCAGGAGATGCAGCCTGGAACTGTATTCATTCTTCCCATGAACACAGTCGCCATGTCTACCGTAAACGCTAGAAACAAAAGTCAGCTGAATAGACTGTGAAAGCAATTTACTAATGCATTCCTTACATGTCCTCAAAAGTGTTTTATTTTATATAGACTTCCATAAAATGTTTAGATAAAAATATTTCTATTGCTGAATATGGATAGACATTGTCAATAATAATGATTTTCTCTCATTATAATAAGCATTTAAGAAGCAAAACCTGCAAATAACCTCTGACACTTCATCAAATATGCTGGGAGTAAAGAGATATACTTTAGTTATATCTGGGTGTATCAAGTTCTAATTCATTGCAAATACACTAATAATGAAGTTACAGAAATTACTAGAAAGAATTTTCTGTATAGAAGTTCCTAATATCCAATTTTACTATTTGAAACATTTGAGTCAATACCATGTACTTAAAGAATGACCAAAATTGCATTTTACTTTCTGAAAAAAAAAAATTTCCAAGCAAGAGCACAGAGAAAGCTATGAATAAATGCTGAAACCTAGTACATGCTTAAAACTATTTAGTCTCTTACAAGAATTGGCACAGAATAAACAATAAAGAGTGGTGGCAACTTAGAGAATATCTTAATAGGATAAGTTTTGTCATGAAAAATAATCAATGTTGATTTTATACATCTTTCACTTTTCAAAAGTGGTATTGCCTACTTAAAAGTAGAAAATAAGATTTTTGGAACACATATGAATTCTGAATTTCATTTAATCGATAATAATTAGATTTACAGTATAACTGCACTTTCAATGGATTCTACCACAGCATTTTATGCCTTACAGTTTCTGGACAAATCTATACAATAGGAATATTTTGAACCTCATTTTCTGACATGCCTGCTACTGCTGTGGAATTTAATTTTCCTCTTTACAGATATTTTCTTTTTGTTCAGTGGCCATCTTAAGTTTTGTAGGTAAAAATTGCATTGGAACTTGAACTAAGTCTTCAGTGAGAATGTACTTGTATGATTCAATCTGATGAGATGCCCTAAACTGACACACCTCTGAAAGATAAGAACATCATGGAGCCAATTTGTGATTCCCTGGGTCTAACATGTATATATATTTGCAGTGCGAACAGACTCCACTACAACTATTTGCTTCCCGATCCTGAGTGAGTTAGAGGATGTCATCACTCAGAGCCATGCACTTAATCATCTGAAAAGTGAGGATGATTTGGCACCTTTCTGTAATGCTTATGTCAGAAGGTTGAAGAAAACTGAAGAGGTGAAGTTATCTGACATTTATAATGCTGTAAATCTTTCTGAGGAGATCCCTGCTTATGTTACTATATCACTCTATTCTATACACATTTGTATCAAGTCAATATGTCACTGTTGAAATTCTTCAAACAGTGTAAATTTTGAAATAGTTCTGAATATTAACTGCACATCATATCTTCCTAAATACCAGTTGACATTCTCCAAAACTAAGCCAATAATCCATCCAAATATGACATTAGACCATGACACAGAAATAAATATCAATGATCAAGTGAGACTTCATTTTGGATAATTATTTCAAAACAAATCAGAGACAAAAATCAAAAAAGACTGAAAGATAAAATTAATGAATAATGTTAACACATTTAAATAACCAGCATTTTATTTCTTCACTTCTTGTTGGAAAAAGCAAAGTTCATTCCTTCTGTAATCCCTGTCATGAGATAACGAGGCTCCCTGGCTGCAGTAAAGAGAAATACCAGCAGACACTTCAACAGATTTGGGCTACCATTTAAATGAATCTGGAGATATGGGTTACCATTTAAACTTATCAGGGCCCAGAAGATGTCTTATCTGGTAAAAGTGCATGTCTACAAGCCTGGTGACCTGAGCTCAGTCACTGTTTCCCACATAGCAGCAGGGAAGAACTGAGCCTGAAAGCTGTCCTTTAATCTCCATGTTAGCAGTGATGCACACATCACCCCACTCACAATACACACACACACACACACACACACACACACACACACACACACTACTAGTATATACACACAGACACAGACATGCATATCCAAACACATAAATAACAGCAATGCAATTTTTCTAATTCAAAAAGATTTATTATAGGGAACAGAGACTTGGTCTGTGGTGAAGAGCACTGGATGCTGCCCCCGAAGACAAGGGTTCTGTTCCCAGCACCCACATGGCTGGTCACAGCCATCTGTAACTTCAGTTCCAGGGGATCCAGCACCCTCTCTTGGCCTCTGCAGGCAGGGCAGTGCATGTATGTGGTATGCAGGCATTCAGGCAACTATATGTGTGTGTGTGTGTGTGTGTGTGTGTGTGTGTGTATTCCTACATGAATGCAACTCTGCAATAAGTTAACACCATGGGGTCTCATAAGATGATTACACAAAAATGTTGCTGTAGCTTACAGTTCCATGAAGATAAGATAGTAAATTTTGATTTATAAATTTATGAAAACAATTGTAGAATATGACATTTAAAATGCTGTAACAGGCTTTTCCTTTTGCATACTACTGGTACTATGTATTGTTAAAGTTTCATGCTTATCAATATACATTGCTGTGTTCGAATCTTGAATTGAATGTTTGTTAGCCTGTGATTTTGGATAATTGATTTATTCCTTTAATTTTTTTGGAAGCCCTACAATGGCTGAACTCTTAATATTGTCATGTAAATTAAGAATGCCACTTAGTTAATTCTCCACAAATACTAAGGGCTAGAAGGATTTTCAAGTGCCCTGAAATTAATCCACATCTCACTGTGTTTGTTTCCTTATTAACCAAAAAGCAATTTGATAGTATTCACGAGATAAATTTTAATTTCAGAATTAAACATCACCAAGTGGAATATCAGCTATCCATTTCAGCAGCCTACCCTCCAGGACCATGTTATGGAGAGTGTGCAATCTACAGAAAAATGTCTAAAATGTGCTTTGATAATTGAAAATTTCACAGTGAACTGGACATCCAGGGGATTATCTGGTGTTTGTGGGTAAGTTGAATAAGAAGGGCTCTGCACTTAAATTTTCATAAAAAGTCAATATTATTTCCTCTTTACAATTTACCGGATTTTAATCGTTGTTGAATGTATACATAAAAAGATCTCTAGGATCCAAGATAGCACCGACCATAAAGCAGTGCATCTGAGTAGTAGGTAATTGAGATTAGTCACTGTGGAATGAATGTGAGGTCCCCTAGCCGACTGTGAAACACAGATGGTGTCTGAATTCCTGCAGCGAACACTGAGATTGGTCACCAGGTAAAACAGCCCACGCAGTTCCTAGGACCACCCTCCTGAGATCAGCCAGCTCGGTCACCAGTCTGGAGAGGAACTCCAGCTAGAGGAGATCTAGCCCAGGAGCGGCTCCAGTCCATGGCTCCAGCCACAGATCAGCGGTCACACCTGTCTGCCTGATATCCAGCCTGCACACGGACCTGTACACTCAAGAGGGAAAACAGCCACACCACAAGAGCAAACGTAAGTGAGATTTTTTTTTTTTCCGGAGTTTCCAACATGGTGGCATAATGTGCACTGTAGCTGAGAGGCAGAGACCTAACCCAGTCACAGCAAAGTAATTAGGAGCCAAGGCTGACTGCAAACAGAGCATGTGACTGTGTGTTCTCCACAAATACTGGGGCGGATCACTCACCCTAGCACCCAAGCATCTGAGGCAGTCAGCAACAGGCACACTGAGGCAGGCACCTGTCTTGGGTGGAGCTCCCTGCTTGCAAGGTTAGCCTAGCTGCAGAACCAGAACGACTGTGTCAGTGAGGTGAGAACACAGACCTAATCACATCTCTACCTGCCTTTCTGAGGAGACCTGCCAACTCCCAGGTCCTTAGTGGATAGCTCCCTCCTGACTCCAATCCCCTGTATATTGTTCCAATTGGATCATAACCAGTTGAAGAGAGCTGCAGCCACTCTCCTCTCCAACAGCTAGTCTACTACAGGAACCTGCCCACCATCTGGAGGTAGACACCAGGATCTCAGGATCAGCCAACCCTGGGGCAGGGAGTTTCCCTGAGCAAGAAGGTCAACTGACAAAAGAAACAAACAGACAACACCAGGATTAATCAGATGACAAAAAGTCAGTGCAAGAACATGGTAAAAAAAAAAAAAACAAACAAAAAACAAAAAACAAACAAACAAACCCAAAACAATAGGATGTCTCCAGATCCTAGCAATAATGTAACAGACAACTCTGGATATCCTAACTCGATTGAAACAAAGGAAAATGACCTTAATCCTATGCTTATATTAATAATAGAAGGCCTAAGGGAGAAAATCAAATACCTCAGAGAGCAACAACATAGTACTGCAAAGGAGGTGATGGAAGTGAATAAAGCACTTAGAGGAATGGAAGACCTGAAAAGGGAAGTTGAAGCAATGAAGAAAACCCAATCCGAGATATCCATAGAACTGGAAAACCTTAAGAAAAGAATAGGAACTACAGACACTATCATCACCAACAGAATACAAGAGACGGAAGAAAGAATTTCAGGCTCAGAGGATAAAATTGAAGAAATTGATACATCTGTCAAAGAAAATGTCAAATCTACAAAGTCCTGGCACAAATCTTCAGGAAATCAAGGACACAATGAAAAGATGAAATCTCAGAATAATAGGAATGGAAGAAAGAGAAGAGTCCCAGCTCCATGGACCAGAAAATATCTTCAACAAAATCATTGAAGAGAATTACCCAAATCTAAAAAAACAAGATGCCTCTAACTGTACAAGAATCTTACAGAACTCCAAATAGATTAGACCAGAAGTGAAAATCTTCCTGTCACATAATAATCAAAACACTAAATGTACAGAACAAAAGAACAAAGAAAGAATATTAAAAGCTGCTAGGAAAAAGGGTCAAGTAACATATAATGGCAAACCTATCCGAATCACACATGACTTTTCTTCAGAGACCCTAAAAGCCAGAAGGGCCTGGACAGACGTCTTGCAGACCCTAAAAAACACAAATGCCAGGCAAGACTACTATTCCCAGAATAATTGTCAATAAAAATAGATGGAGTAAACAAGATATTCCATGACAAAGCTAAATTCAAACAGTATCTGTACACAAACCCAGCTCTACAGAAGATGTCGGAAGGAAAATTCCAACCCAAAGAGGTTAATTACCCATAAGAAAGCACAGGAAGCAAATAGCGTGCCTGCAGCAAAACCAAAAGAAGAGAAGCTCACTCACACACTATTTCCACCAACATCAAGATGGCAGGAAGTAAAAATCACTGGTCATTAATATCTCTCAACATCAATGGACTCAATTCCCCAATAAAAAGACAAAAACTAGCAGAATGGATGCGAAAATAGAATTCCACATACTGCTGCTTACAAGAAACACACCTAAGCAAAAAAGATAGACATTATCTCCAAGTAAAAGGCTGGAAAAAGATATACCAAGCAAATGGACCCAAGAAACAAGCTGGAGTGGCCATTCTAGTATGAAATAAATTGGATTTTCAACCAACATTAATCAAAAAAGATGGGGAAGGACACTGCATACTCATCAAAGGAAAAATCTATCAACATGGAATCTCAATACTGAACACCTATGCCCAAAATGTAAGACCACCCACATTCGTTAAAGAAACACTACTGAAGCTCAAATCCCACATTGAACCTCACACATTAATAGTGGGAGACTTCAACACACCACTCTCACCACTAGACAGATCAACGATGCAGAAGACAAGCAGAGAAATAATGAACCTCACAGATATCATGAATCAATGGACCTAATTGATATCTACAGAACATTTCACCCCAAAACAAAAGAATACACTTTCTTCTTGGCACCTCATGGAACATTCTCCAAAATCGACCATATAGTCAATCACAAAGGAAGTCTCAACAGATACAGGAAAATTGAAATTACCCCCTGTAACTTATCAGACCATCATGGAATAAAACTAGACTTCAGCAATAACAAAAACAGCAGAGAGACTGCAAAAACATGGAAACTGAACAACTCAATGACCAGTGGGTCAGAGAAGAAATAAAAAAAGAAATTAAAGTCTGCTTAGAACTCAATGAAAATGAAGGCACAACATACCCAAACTTATGGGACACAGTGAAAGCAGTGCTAAGAGGAAAGTTTATAGCACTAAGTGCCTTCAAAAAGAAACTAGAGAATTCCCATACTAGCCACCTAAAAGCACATCTGAAAGAACTAGAACAAAAAGAAGCAAACACTCCCAAGAGGAGCACACGAGAGGAAATTATCAAACTCAGGCTGAAATCAACAACTTAGAAACAAAAAGAATATTACAAAGAATAGAAAAAACCAAGAGTTGGTTCTTTGAGAAAATCAACAAAATAGACAAGCTCTTAGCTAAAAAAAAAGGCAGAGGGAAAATACCCAAATCAAAAAAATGATATGAAGCCATAGTCACCCTGATACCTAAACCTCACATAGACCCAACGGAGAAAGAAAATTTCAGACCAATTTCCCTTATGAACATGGATGCAAAGATACTTAATAAAATACTTGCAAACTGGATCCAAGATCACATCAAAAGTATCATATACCATGATCAAGTAGGCTTCATCCCAGGGATTCAGGGGTGGTTCAACATTAGAAAATCCATCAATGTAATCCACCAAATAAACAAGCTGAAAGAAAAGAACCACATGATCATCTCACTGGACGCTGAAAAATCTTTTGACAAAATCAGCACCCCTTCATGTTAAAAGTCTTGGAGAGATCAGGCATACAAGGACCATACTTAAACATAATTAAGGCAATTTACAACAAGCCAATAGCTAACATCAAACTAAATAGAGAGAAACTTAAAGCATTTCCTCTAAAATCAGGGACAAGGCAAGGCTGTCCACTCTCTCCATATCTCTTCAACATAGTACTTGAAGTTTTAGCTGGAGCAATAAGACAACTAAAAGAGATCAAGGGGATACAAATTGGAAAGGAAGAAGTTAAAGTATCCTTATTTGCAGATATGATAGTATACATAAGTGACCCCAAAAATTCCACCAGAGAACTTCTACAGCTGATAAACTCTTTCAGCAAGGTGGCCGGATACAAAATCAATTAAAAAAAATCAGTAGCCCTTCTTTAAACAAAAGATAAATGGGCTGAGAAAGAAATAAGGGAATTAACACCCTTCACAATAGCCACAAATAATATAAAATAGCTGGGGGTAACTCTAACCAAGCAAGTGAAAGACCTGTATGATAAGAACTTCAAGTCCCTGAAGAAAGAAATTGAAGAAGATATCAGAAGATGTAAAGATCTCCCTTGCTCATGGTAGGTAGGATCAACATAATAAAAATGGCCATCTTACCAAAAGCAATATACAGATTCAATGTGATTCCTATCCAAATACCAACTCAATTTTTTACAGATGTGGAAAAACCAATTCTCATCTTCATATGGAATAGCAAAAGACCCAGAATAGCTAAATCAATCATATGCAATAACGGAACATTTGGAGATATCACCATCTCAGATTTCAAGCTGTACTACAGGGCAATAGTAATAAAAACAGCATGGTAATGGTGTAGAAACAGACCAGTTGACCAATGGAATCGAATTGAAGATCCAGAAATAAACCCACACACCTACGGTCATTAATTTTTGACAAAGAAGCCAAAACCATACAATGAAAAAAGGAAAGCATCTTCAATAAATGGTGCTGGTCTAACTGGATGTCAACATGTAGAAGCATGCAAATAGATCCATACTTATCACCCTGTACAAAACTTAAGTCTAAGTGGATCAAGGACCTCAACATAAGTCCGGACACACTAACATTAATAGAAAAGAAAGTGGGGAAAAGCCTTGAACTCATTGGCACTGGTACCAAATTCCTGAATAGAACACCAATACCTCAGGCACTAAAAAAAAACAATCAATAAATAAAATCTTATAAAATTGAAAAGCTTCTGTAAAGCAAAGGACACTGTCCTTAGAACAAAACGGCAGCCTACAGACTGGGAAAGGATCTTCACCAACCCAACATCTGACAGAGGGCTTATATCCAAAATATGTAAAGAACTGAAGAAATTAAACACCAAAAAATCAAATAAACCTGTCGCGTCCCCCCTGGTCCAGCAAGGATGACGCAACTCACAAAAGCTCTTCTCCTGCAGTTTATTCAGGTCCCTTGAAAACAGTCTTCCGAATAATGGGGCAGACCCAACCCACAGGCTAAATACTAATTAAACAGCCAGTCAAATAAAGCCAAGTGGTGCTATCTTAGAGGTCTACTTATGCGGAAGCAAGCCAGATCAGCGGTCTTTGCCAAATATGAAATTATTATCATAAAGAGCGCTCACCATCGGGCTGGTGGAAGGCGGAGACCAGCGCCATCTTTAGGGCGCGGCACTTTGCAGCTCTCTACAGTTCCTCTTTTTTTATTTTTTCTAAAGTTGGTAAAAGTCCCTGGAAAGGCTTCGTAATCCCTCTATCTGGGGATCTCACGGTGGGCCTGAGACTGTAGGAGGGCAGTGCTCAAAATCTTACCCCTCTCTGGGTCAGCCTCTCCACTCGGGACTGCCCTGTCTTAGGTGGCCGAGACTTACCCGTCAACTCCGTCACTGACTTGCCAGACCCTAATATCCGTGGAACGAATTCCTCAGTGGGCAGGGACTATGCTTAGTGAAGATTTACTTCACGGCAGCAAGCCATGCCTGAGAGGACTGGCCCGCCTCAATGGCCACAAGGGCTTGTATAATCATGGCTGCATTACGCTTTTGTGTGGCTCTCATTTTGTAGATGCACCATAGGCAAACCAGAGAGGCTAGTATCATTAGTATTGCCAAAGAGCCTACACCCGCCCACTCCTTAAGATGATCCATAGCTGTCTGTATCCAAGAAGTCAAACCAGTAGCCAGGCTCAAATCCACCCGAGTGGAGTTGATGTGGATGATTGTCGCTCTCAGCTCTCTCATCAAATTTTCAAATTCAGCCAACCAATCCTGTAAGAGGAACTTTGACAATTGTCTGGACAAATTAGCAGCTTTTGTATAATTTTGATATTGCACGGAAGTAACACACAAACCTTGCAATTTCCACTCACACCCCAACTGTGCTAGTTGCCAAAGAGAATCAATCTGTTCTTGTATTAAATCTATACGTTGATTAACTATCATAAGACCTCCTTTGAGATGAGAATTCATAGAGGTCTGAGTATCCAATGCCTGTGCCACAGTGGCTGTGATGTTATTCAGGGCATTGGCAGTCTGTATAGAACTAGACAAGGCAATAGCTGAGGCAGTAGCTCCCACAGCAGCAACAGTGATAGCAGTAACAATAGCTGCAGTGATGCCAAAATCTCTTTTAAATCTGAATAGCATCATGGTATTAGGAGCCTCTACAGGAACTAGTACATATCGAGGCATTCTAGTCACCACAGCCACAGGAAAGGCTGTGGCATTTCAGCATAGGGCATAAAAACATGTACCCGGAGTGCATACTAACTTTTCTTCACCCAAGGATGCACTCCCATTACATACAATCCACAGAAAAGGAGGCCAGAGACATACTGGCGAAGCTAAAAAAGTTCTTGTTGCGATAAGAATGAAATAAAGAATTCAAAGTACCATAGCCACTACCACCACAGAAATCCAATCTGGTAGCAGACCCTAGGGAAAAATTACCTCTTTGATAAATTCCTCCTCCAAGCATAATGACAGGTCTCAAGTCCATGCAACTTCCATTTACTCCACACAAAAGCCACAAATCAAAAGGATTGGTGGCAGTCTGCTGAGGATCCCTAGTAGACATATCAAGCATTCCTGTACAAGACTTATTCACTATATTGCTAATCATGGGGCTAAAGGAAAAATGATCTTGTTGAACCCAAACTGCTCTGCGCTCCTGACATACTCACTGCTACTATCACCAGGATCCTTAGGAAGGTCTTCATGACGAATCTTCCTCACAAGGCGCTCAGGCACCGACACTGGATCTTGTTGATTCTGAGGAAAAACACAAACAGACCCTCTCGCCCATGTTAGCACAGGGTCAGGCCCCCGCCAAGAGCCTGTCAAAATATCCTTCCACTTCACCATGCTTTTAGGTGAACCATGGGAATCCTGATGTCTGTCCGCTGCTGAGCGGCCTTGAGCATCCAAATTGAAAAAGTTTAAAGTAAATAAGGCTAAAGACATTCTTTCCTTGGGGGTACGGCCTTGGCCTATTCCCCCTTTTTGTTTTTGTAAGCATTCTTTCAAGGTGTCATGAGCACGCTCCACAATTCCTTGTCCTTGAGGATTGTATGGTAATCCGTTATTAAGCTGTACCTCCATCTGGTTGCAGAAGGAGACAAAGGACTGAGCTGTATAGGCTGGTCCATTGTCCGTTTTCGCTGCTGTGGTTTTCCCCATGCAGCCCAGGCTTCTAAGCAATGTCCTATGATATTGCGAGCCTTTTCTCCACTCATAGGTGTAGCATGTATGATACCTGAGCAGGTATCCACAGATACATGAATATATTTTAAGGTTCCAAACTCTGAAATGTGGGTAATGTCCATTTGCCAGATTTTAAGTGGCAACAACCCTCTAGGGTTCACTCCCACACTGGGAGGATGATGATGAATCACACACTGAGGACAGTCCAAAACTACTTGTCTAGCATCTGCTCTAGACAAATGGAATTTCTGCTGTAGAGTTTTTGCATTTACATGAAATAATTGGTGAAACTGTCTGGCTTGATCCAGGAATGAGCTCCAAAAAATGCATTCCATCCTGGTCCATTGATCAACTTTATTATTACCCTCACTTAATGGTCCAGGTAATCCTGTATGTGCTCTGATATGTTGAATATAAAAACACATTTTTCTCTGCCAGATTAAAACTTGTAACTCTTGTAATAAGGCACATACAGTACTACTATTCTTAATAGGACCTGCTAATTCTAATACTTTCACTGCGTTGACCACATAGACTGAATCTGAAATCAAATTGAATGCAAATTGACATCTTTTAAACACCTCAATTACTATTTTCTACTCTACTATTTGGGGGGATCCCGGTTGAAATTGACATAACACGGGCTCTTGTCTTTCTATCAAATAGGCTCCACAGCCTGTCTTTGAGCCATCAGTAAATACATTTGGTGACCCTTGAAGTGGTACTGCTGAAGTAACCTTAGGGAATATCACTGGGTGCTCCTTAAAAAATGATAGCAATGGATGTTTAGGGTAATGGTTATCAATCACTCCAAAGCTACATTGCAATATTGCCCAGTCATCTACAGTGCCACACAAAATCTTAATTTGATAACTGGAATAAGGCACTATTATACTGGCAGGAGCAACTCCAAAAGACTGTTAGCATTGTTGGATACCATTCAAGGCTAAAGCAGCAAGTGCAGTGGGATAATGTTCTATTCTGTTCTTACTTGTGTCCACATCCCCGGGCAGAAAGATCTCCCTACTTTCAGGGACTGAACTGGCTGCTCTGTCTGAGTGGCTTCTGGATATGGGGGAGTTGTTGAAGGCGCCATGGCAACGGCTTTGTTTACACCAGCTGCCGCCAGCGTGGCTGAACGCGCTGTAGCAACGACTCCACCCACTCCGACTGCCGCTGAGGTGTCAGGCACCATGGCAACAGCTCCACCCAACCTGACTGCCGCCGATATGTCCTTTTCTTTTACTTTTTTCTCTTCCTTTTTTCTAATAATATTCCTCTCCAATTGTTCTATTAGAGCGTGTAGCTCTCCTTCAGAATCCGTGCTCTCTGAGTCCTCCAAATCTCTAAAATCTCTAAAATCTCTAAGATCGGGATAGAGAGGAACTTTCTTTTTGCCTCCCTTTTCACTGTCTGCCTGCTCAAATCTTTCGCCTTTGTTACTTTCCTTTTCACTGTCTACCTGCTCAGATCTCTCCCCTTGTAGCAGTTCCAAGGCTGATTCTCCCTCTTTGATTGCATTACAACACCTCTGATCTTCTAAACAACTCCTCACCATTTTCAAAATCGGTCTTACTCCATGCTTCAGAGTCCCTTGCTCCCAAGCAAAATCCAAGTCCCTGCCTAATTTTTCCCAGCAGGATACCGTAAGATTCCCGGACACCGCAAACCACGGAGCCACAGAATCACATTCATTTAAAAATCTTTCTAGGGTAGACTTCTTAATCTTCAAATTCCTAGCTAAAAGTAGCTCCTGAAGAGCCAGAAAAATTGGGTGTGACTCAGACAATCCCATGTTTAAAAATTTTACTTTCAGTTCGCTGCTTCCCCGCGAAACTTTACCTTTAGTTCGCAACTTCCCGCGAAACTTTACTGTTTGTTCACTATATCCGCGAAACTTTACCTTGTGTTCGCTATCTCCGCAAAACTTTACCTTGTGTTCGCTATTTCCGTGAAACTTTATTGTCCTGATTTATCCCAGGAACTTACCAACGCGTTGCACCTGACTGCAGGAGTTCTGAGTCTTTTCTGGGTCCTCGTATGGGCCACCCCTTTGTCGCGTCCCCCCTTGTCCAGCAAGGAATGATGCAACTCACAAAACTCTTCTCCAGCAGTTTATTCAGGTCCCTTGAAAACAGTCTTCCGAATAAAGGGGCAGACCCAACCCACAGGCTAAATACTAAAATGAACAGCCAGTCAGGTAAAGCCAAGTGGTGCTATCTTAGAGGCCTACGTATGCGGAAGCAAGCCAGATCAGCGGTCTATGCCAAATATGAACTTACTATCATAGAGAGCGCTCACCGTCGGGCTGGTGGAAGGCAGAGACCAGCGCCATCTTTAGGGCCCGGCACTTCGCAGCTCTCTACAATATACCTTAAACTTAAAAGAAAAAAAAAGGGAAGAGGATGGGGGGTTGAAGGTGGAGGGTGGGACTGGAGGGGGAATAGGAAGGGGACTGCGATTGAGATGTAACTTGAAGAAATAAAAAATAAAGGAAAAAAAAGAAAAAAATAAAAGTAATCTTCCTATAAAAAAAAAAGTACAGGCAACTAAGAATTGCTGAGAATCCAAGAAACATTATTCCTCCTCAGGCAAGATCATGTCAATTGGTTGTCCAATATCAAAGGACAAACCCAGAAAACATACATAAAGTAATATTATACAGATTGAGCAGGTTGTAGTTATATACTTAGGAATATATCTGTATATCCATAGATGTATGTAGCAACCATTTTCTGAAAAATAGAGACCATGAGTTTGAAAGAGAGTAAGAAGGGCCTGAAGAGAAGAAAGGGAAGTAGAAACTAATGTAATTATCAATTAAAAAATAAATAATATAATTTTAAAATTATAATTTTTAAAACATAAGCACAATTAATATGTCCTTGAGAATTAAGAAAGCTCTATATAAATAATTGAACAAGACTTTTTAGCAAGAAGAAGTGTTGGGTTTTGTCAAATGATTTTTCAACTTCTAGCAAGATAATCATGTGGTTTCTTTTCTTTCAGCTTGTTTATATGATGGATTACGTTGATGGATTTTCATATATTGAACCACTGCTTCATCCCTGGGATGAAGCCTATTGATCATGGTGTATGCTACTTTTGATGTGTTCCTGGATTTGGTTTGCTAGTATTTTATTGAGTATTTTCAAGTCTATATTCATGAGAGAGATTGGTCTGAAATTCTCTTTCTTCGTTGGGTCTGTGTGTGGTTTAGGTATCTGTGACTGTGGCCTCATAGAATGAGTTTGGCAGTGTTCTTTCTGTTCCTATTTTGTGAAAGAGTTTGTAGAGTATTGGTATTAGATCTTTGAAGGTCTGGCAGAATTTTGTCCTGAAACCATCTGGCCCTGGGCTTTTTTTGGTTTGGAGACATTTAATGACTGCTTCTATTTCCTTAAGAGTTATAGGACTGTTAAATGTGTTAACTGATATTGATTTAACTTTGGTAGCTGGAATCTATCAAGAAAACTGCCAATTTCATTTAGGTTGGTAAATTTTTTGGAGTACAGGTTTTTGAAGTAGGACCTAAAGATTCTTTGGGTCTGTTGTTATTTCTCCCTTTTCATTTCTGATTTTGTAGATTTGGGTATTTTTCTTCTGCCTTCTAGTTAGTTTGGCTAGGGGTTTTTCTATTTTGTTGATTTTCTCAAAGAACCAACTCTTGCTTTCATCGATTCCTTCTATTGTTCTTTTTGTTTCTAAGTTATTGATTTCAGCCCTGAGTTTCTATGGTAGAAATTGTGCACAGGCAACAACTTCCTGAACAGAATACTAGTAATTCAGGCTCTAAGACTAACAATCAATAAATGGGACCTTATGAAACTGAAAAGCTTCTGTAAGGCAAAGGACACTGTCACTAGAACAAAATGGCAGCCTATAGACTGGGAAAATATCTTCACCAAATCCACATCTGACAGAGGGCTAAGAGCCAAAATTTATAAAGAACTCAAGAAACTAAACACCAAGAAACCAAATAACCCAATCAAAAACTGGGGTTCAGAGCTAAACAGAGAATTCACAAAGGAGGAATCCCTAATGGCTGAGAGACACTTGAAAACCTGCTAAACATCCTTAATCATCAGAGAAATGCAACTCAAGATGACCCTGAGATTCCATCTCATACCTGCCAGTATGGCTAAGATCAAAAACTCAAATGACAGCACATGCTGATGAGGGTGTGGAGAAAGGAGAACACTTCTCCATTGCTGGTAGGAGTGCAAACTTGTACAACTACTATGGAAATAAGTCTGGTGATATCTTAGAAAACTTGAAATAGCTCTACGTCAAGAACCAGCCATACCCCTTCTGGGTATACATCCAAATGATTCCTCATCAAACCACAGGGATGTTTCCTCATCTATGTTCATAGCAGCCTTATTTGTAATAGCTAGAAACTGGAAACAACTCAGATGTTCCTCAGCCGAGGAATGGATTAAAAAAACTGTGGTACATCTACATAATGGAATACTACTCAGCGATCAGAAACAAGGAAATCATGCAATTTGTATCCAAATGGATGGAACTAGAAAAGCTCATCCTGAATGTGCTAACCCAGATCCAGAAGATGCACATGGCATGTGTTCACATATAACTGGATTTTAGCCATGTAGTACAGAATAACTACCCTACAGCCAACACACCAAAAGAAACAAGAACATAGATAGACTTTGTTACCTGTTAGTGGGACACTTTGCCTTACTGAAGCTGCCATGTTGGGCCCCACAGCAAGAGGAAGATCTTAACCCTAATGTGACTGATGAATTGAGGTGGGTTGATATGTGGGAGTACCCCACAGGGAGGAGTAGGATAGGTGGGAGAGGTGGAAGAGGGTAGGAGGGTGGGACTGAGAAGGGTGGAGGGAGGCAGCAGAGATGGAGATGTAACTTGAAGTAATAAACAAAAGTTTAAAAAATATTGAACAAATTCATCAAATAGTCACCACTGAGACAGAGAAGAACCAAATGGTAAATCATAGAGTCAAGAAGTACATTAATTATACTTTCCTTCAAAGAAATGAACTCAGTGTTCTCATATCATTCAAAAATGTCCTCCACCCCTATATATTGACTGTTTAGAAAGATCAAGTTCACAGGAAAACGCTTTATGTGGAAATGCATTTTCACAAATAATTGTTAAAATTTGGAAATACCTAGATACTCTTTAATAAGTAAGTGGGAAAACAATGATATTCAGTGGGATATTATTTGACTTTAAAATCAGGGCTATCAAAGGACTAGACAAAATGGATGAATTTTGGTGCATGGGACTGACAAAAAAAAAGCAGCCTAAATAAATTATCCATATCATAGTGTACAACTCTGGTATTCTAGAAGAGACAAAACCACATGTGTGTTTCTGTATGATAAGTTCTGAAATATTTTCTTCAGCAGAAGGCTGTGACTAGGTGTTAAATGTTAAAGTTAATTGAGGTTGCACACTGCAGGCTGGACTGGAAGTGGAGTGGATGATTGAAGTGGAGGAAATCAAATAAGAGGCTTTCGCTTAATCCTGGTGAAAGATGATGGTAGATTAGACTGATGTTTGAAGTAAAGCTGCAAAGACGACGAGGTATATGAGTCAGGAGAACTGTGGAGGAGTTTGGAAGATTTTATTCACAGGGTATAAACATCAATCAAGAATGACTTACTGCTGCAGCCTATGTTATTCAGGGCTTTGGATAGTGGTATCTGATGAAAAATAAAATTATTCCACATTAGCACACTGAAACATAAAAAGACACAAAAATATTTAAAATGTACAGAAGACCCAAGCAAAGCTGAGTTTCTGGGTGTGTTACCTCTTCAAAGGGTTCATTATTAGATTTAATTTTCCTACAGGCTGAGACATATATTGCAGTTTTACTCTTCTATCTTTGATTCCGATATTGCTATTCTAAGTGTTTATTACACAGATTCATGTTTCATACCAGCGACATGGACCTTTATATTTATAAACAAAAATATCTTACAATATTATTTTGGGGTGTTAATATTTGTAGATCAGCTAAATTAATTTCATATTGGACTGATACTGCTAGTTTCATAAAAGAAATGATGTGCTGTTTCTTCTTTAAAAGATCAAGTAAATTCTACTTGGTGCGTGAGCCTAAATATGGTATATACAATGAAGATAATTCACCATATAAGTGTTCTACGATCTTCATTCATTGCTAAAATAGTCATGGATCACTTCACTCAGTATATATTTATGAGCTAAACAACTCTATTATATCTCTTTTCTAAAAATATGTATCTAGCATGCTTATAATTTGTATGTATTTTTAACATTTATTTATTAAGTCATGTTACATCTCGATCACAGGACCCCCTCCTTCCCTCCTGGTCCCACTTTCCCGTCCTCTTTCCGCTTTCCCTCCTATCCTTCTCATATGGTGAGGGAGCCCTCATGTATCAACTCACTGAGATCAGCAGTCACATGAGAGCTAAGAGCTTCCTATTGCTCTGGGTCCTGATATGGCACCCCAGCTAGGGGAAATTGTCCCACAAACAGACAACATAGTACATGACTGAGACCGAGTTCATGAATGAGACCGTCCCCCCCCACCAACTTGGTAAGGAATCTGTATGAAGACCAAGTTGCCTATCCTCTATATAAATATGGGGGGTCTAGGTCCAGTATAAGCCCCTTTTTGGGGGGTAGTGTTTTAATGTTCAATCTCTATAAGCCTTTAGGGACCTAACTTTTTTTTAATCTAAGTAAATAATATATAATAAACTAAACATATTGAAGACATAGCAGTATTTGTAGAAATTATCAATTAAGGTCAATGTACATTCCTATAATTATCATGCAAATATCAAAGGTGAACTTTACCAATATCTTTATAAAAAGTCATAAAATATGACCTTATATATAAGTACCTTCGTGAATGTGTGTGTGTGTGTGTGTGTGTGTGTGTGTGTGTGTGTGTAAGGGTATATAAAAAGTTCATTATATATAAATATATTTCAAAATATCAGCTCCTAAACTGTTAAAAGATAGATGATATATTAGTGACAAATTGGAAGTTGAGTACAGTATTAAGTGTCCACTTATATTCTCAGCACTCAGCATCTGAGGCAGAAGAATCACACTGAGTTTGAGACTATCTATATTACAGAATGAGGTTCTGTTACGGTTCAAAAGGAATGACAGGGCTGGAGTAACTTGGCAACAAATAAATATTTGCTGAGCCTTATCTGATGCTACCAAGGCTAATATTATGTTTTGCTATTTAACTGACAGTTAGGTAATCCTAAACCAATATTATAGGAAAAAAGCAAAGGCTTACATGTATATTTAAGTTTCTGTAAGAATATATGAGTTTGAGTATTGAAGTAATATAGGCATAGATCATTGTGCTTAAATGGAAAGACTATATAATTCTACTAAAATGTAAGAATTTTGTAATGATCATTAAAATCTATAGGCATTCTTAGTCTAGAATCTTATAAGTATGCTCTAAATATTTCATTAATTAGATCTTGACAAAATACAAAAAATCATTTTATATTTTCATAACTAATCCATTATGGAGAATCTGTCTACTTGATTACCTTAATTGACAAGTTAAGAAGTAATCACAAACATAAAAGGTGATTAGTTAGTAAATTTTGAACTAAACTTATATTTCATAAATATCTCAATATCTTTAGCAACATAATCACAAAACTTTAATTATATGTTTCATTAAATGGGAATGCATGGACAAATAAACAGTATATTTAGAACTACTCTGAAGAACATATTTTATATCTCCAATTTCATGACTAATGCTGTGGGTCTTCAGCAATATGTACTCACTGCTTTATATGTAATTATTTGTCTTATATAATTATATATGTGCATTTTATTTGAATGATTTATCATTTCTTTGTAATTTAGTTCAGACTAATTCCATATGCCATGTATAATGAGGGATAAATAATTTATGATTATTTGGGTCACTGGAAATACAAATTACTGCTAAATTGGGATTCTTTTCCATTTGGGTTTCAAGAACTTGATTATGAGTCTTCCAGAAGACATTAACTGGATAAATCAAACACTTATTTCTGAATGTATTCAGCTGCAGCCATCTTTTATCTCCAGCTCACAATACAAGACAGGTGAGAATTTCCATTTACAGAATATGGAAATTGCCCTAGAGATAACAGTATTGGGATATTACTGGGTTATAGGATTCATACTTACATGGGCAAAGCTTGAAATTTGGAGTTTGACCTCTAATTGGAATTTATTCTGAACAAATGACGTATTTGGGTGAGTTTTCTCTTTAAAATTTGGAAGTATTTCCCTTTGATATGCATCACAATTCTAATATAATTCTTCTTTCTTCAATCTGGAGGAAAAAGGAAGTTTGCTTCATTATGTTACACTCGAAGGTTTTTATGGTATGTTTTGATACAAAAAACATTCTTTAATTAATGTTTATTTGACTGGAAGTTGTTTTTGTTTTTGTTTTTTTTTTTACATTATGATGTTTAACACACTTCTTAATTTTCAACTTAGTTCTGTTTTCAATGTTTTTGTTTTGTTTTTCTTGTCTTCTTTTTTCATCAAACTGACACAGCTGGAATCACACAAGAAGAGATAAACTCAAATAGGAAAACTGTAAGCAATCAGTGGAGCATTTTCTTGATAAATGATCGATGTGTGAACAAAGCCTGCAAGGTGGTTTTGAGTTATATAAAACAGAAAGCTAAGTGAACCATGAAGAGCAAGCCTGTAGGTAGGGTTACCCTACGGTCTCAGCTTCGAGTCCTACTCTAGTTATAGATTTACGTTCATGAGTAGACTGTAAGCTATATAATTGAATAGCCCCTACCCTCCCAGAGTTGGTTTTGGTAATGACGTTTGTGGGGAAGATATTGGACACATGTGAAATGTTTTGCAAAGGTCACTGTGTGATTTGAGATTCCTGAGTTGTTACAGGTGCTTGAGATACAACACTCTTGAAAGCAATGCAAATTTAGGAGGCCTTGCTTGGGAAGACTCAACTGGAAGACTGAAAGTGGATAAAGACTATCAGAGCAATCAGGTGATATCTTCATAAGAATCTATGTCAGTTGGGGCCAAAGAATTGGCTGTGTGTGATAAACAAGAGACCAGTTTCTCTGAAGTGAGAGCTTAGCTTCACTGAAACAATTGACACTGGTTAATTAAGGTTAAGCAATTAGTGTAATTAGTGAGAGGTCATCATCATTGATTTGAAATCTCTGCAAAGTTATTTCTTTGTGGTCAGCAAACAGAAGCTGTGGTATAGGATGCAAGAGTCAGTGTTTCATCTCAAACTTGAAGGCAAACTTGGCATTGCATCAGTCTCCCGTGTGGTGGTAGTTTTAAGGACATGAAGGGGTTGTGGAAAACAGCTTAAACTTGGCTCTGTGAAAGGTGGGAGAAGGCCATTGGTGAAGGTATATCCTCAGTTGCAGCAGAAACTCCAGCATAATGTATATGTCAGGACTATGGAATCTCTGCCAAGGATACTGGCGGGTATGTACAGAAGTCAGTCTAAAGATATAAGACATGTTATTTGTTATGTTGATATCAGAGGAGGCGAGACTACCCAAGCTCTATGAAAACAGGAGACTGCGAGTGGGTCCCAGAAGTGAGTTACTGATATTCTTATACTGCTGGATGAAAAAGAGGGTGTGTTGTGGGTGGGAGAGCCAGGGAGGTAGAGCTGCACAAGTGGAGCCCAGAAGGTCACGTTTGAGTCACAGGTGCCAGGAACTGAGGTATAAGATTTGGCTCCACACAATAGACTTTGGGCTTGCTTAATTTTAATTTTTTATTTATAAATTTATTCATTTGCCTTTTAATGTTTTTGTTCTGACTTTTTTCAATTTTAGAGTAAGAAAGAAAATATTTACTGTTTTTTGTAGAAGCCATTAATTAAAAAGTTTGAATTTTCAATTTTTTTATATTTGAATTTTTAGAGCAATGCTTGCTTCAGTTCAGTTTGTTCTGTACAGGTTCCCATTCTTACGATTTCATAGAAAACTTTCATTTTGCCTAGATTTAATTTTTATTTGTCGGGCTATTATGCTTTCTGTGTGTGTGTGTATGAGATAATATTTAAAGCTTGTAACAGGAAATTGTTATTTATCAAACATATATTTATCACTACTTAACAATTATCTAACAATTACCTATAAAGTTCTTAAATCCTAAAAACCGAACCCCAACTCAAAGACCTAATATCTAAACACCCTAATACCTACAATACAAACACTTAATGCTAACCTAAGATTTTTCAAAAGGATAATCTCTGAAATTAACTTTTGGTGTGGACCTGTATAGGGAGTTGATTTCTGCCAAGTCTTTCAGTCTTATGATCAGTTTACATATTTGATCTATTTCAATCATTGAAATAATATGATCTTTTAAATCAGTCAAGACTTGTCGCGTCCCCCTGACCAGCAGGAAAGACACAACCACGATTCTTCTTCAAGCAGTTTATCCAGGAACCTTGTACATCCACTTCTCTTCAGCTTCTCTCTCCTCTCTTCCCCCAAGCCCTTATATGCCTACTCAAACCCAATCAGATCATGCCACCTAGCGATCCAAGATAGGCTCACAAAAGGAGGAAGCACACCGGGCTAGGCAGCCGCTACCAAGTAAGGCTTGTTTACAGCTAAGCTTGAGCTTTCTGGCATTAAGCCAGGCGCCATCTTAGGGGCGTGGCTCCCCACAAAGACTTATATCTGTGATGCTCAGCCCAAATAATTCATGATTGGAAGCCCCTCCAAACTGCTTCCAAATCCGCCATTTTCTCACTCTTTCTCTATCCTGGGCACTCTCATTTTGGCTCAGCGGTGCTCTAGAATTTCAAAGTCTGTGGCAGCTTTCCCAGTTGGACCAAAATGGTCCACCTCTGTCAAAAGGCGAATATTTTGTCACGCTCTCCACTTATGTGGATCACTGACAGGGAGCATGAGATGATGACATCTTTCGGCAGGTGAGGCAGGAGGCAGGAGGCAGGAGGATTGAGGTGAAGACTCTTGGCAAGAAGAGGAGGAAGGGGCAGCAAGGTGCGCTTCCAACTTTAAATCCCTTGTGTAGTAATGTGTTACAAAGATCTCAGCATGAACTCGGGCCTCTTGTTGCTATGGTTCCTGGCAGGCTGTTGCAAGGTATGGCCTCAAACAGTGTGTCATTTGGTCTCATGATTGGGTTTTTGTCAGGTTTGTTACAAGGCACGCCCTTCAATGTCAATCATATCCAGATGTAAGTGGATCCACTCATATCTTTTCACCTGAGATACCTGTCTTTTTGCTATTCCAAAATCCCTATGATGCTAAATACTATCACTAACCCTATCACAAAAGCTCTTATCATAAAATCAAGTGCTAATCAATGGCTGTGTCCTAAAACAATTTTAGTGGTGTTTCATTTATTTAGTAAATAAATCAGTGAATCAATTAACATTGTTTACAAAGCTAGCAAGAGTTTTTTTTCAACTTAAATTCCTATCAAGTAAAGATAAAAATAGCAAAATACAAAAATATGTTTCTAAGCCTTCAAATACAAAGGCTCATTAAGAAAATTATCTACCTTCCAGTTAATCTATGTATCATTTCAGTACCATTGATCCACTATCGTAGTTGAGTGTGACATTTTCTGCCTTCCCTGAATCTCAGCTCCTGAGTTGACACTACCTCAAAGCACAGGTTGCTATTAATCTGAGTAATTAGATTCTGCTGCAGAGCTCTAACAGAGCTAAAAAGTCATTGGGGTGCAATACCAAATGTTTTCTCTTCACTTAGTCACACCTTCTGGGTTGGCTCTTCCACTCACCTGGGTTTCGTTCTTTCAAGGTCACAAGCTCATCAGTGAATAAAACACAAAGTACATCATTCTCTAGGCGGGATTAAAGGAGGAGTGGCTGCATACCTGACACCATTTCTTTCTGATGTTGAAACTTTGTTTCTTACATTCCATTGACAAAAGGACTTCCTCTGGTCCAGTGCTTGTGAACAGGATAGGAAACATCATCTTTTTAGAAGGAAACAGTTTTTACTTAGATACATTTGTTTGATATTTGGTAATACGTTGATACAGATGGGATTGTGTGAGAAAAGAGATGTTATGGTGTTTTAAATAAGTAGTCTCTGTATTGAATAGAGAAACACAGGCCCAAAGTGAAACTGACTTGGCAATACAATCTATTTTAGAAGAAAGAGTGTACCATGACCGCAAAGGAGAAAGCATGGAGCAGAAAACATGGCCGCTGTCTCTTCCTTAACACAAGGGGAAATGTTGCTGTCACTCACTGGTTGGTTTTAATATTGTAGTCTACCCCAACAGAGCCTTGGGAAAAGGGTGGGGAACTGGAGGAGAAGGTAGAATTAGCTAAATTTAGATGTTTAAGCATTTCAGAAATTCAAGGAAGCCGATTTATTACTCCTGATCTAATACATTGACCTAGTAAAGGACTAACAAAAGAAATTCTTGAGGAAAGTGGGGACATGAAGGGAAACAGACATTAGCCATTGAGTCTGATTTAAAGTAAAGAAATGACTAAATCTCTCACATGGGGGATTTAAAATTCACTAAAATACACTTAGTCAGATAGAGCTGTCAACACGCAACCACCAAGGTCTAGGTGAGGAGATTAGCCTAGACAAAGTTAACCACAAGGTAAGGGAGGACAGATGAGGTGTTAAGAAAGGAATGTGAAATAAGAAGAAGGATTAGCAGGCTGGGGTGTACTTCCTTTGGGGTAAGAATTAAGTCCTGACAATTGACATGTGAGGATGTAAGCTTGTTGACTGAAGGAATGACAAGCCTGTATCACATAACACATGCTTAAATCCCTGTGCCTTTGAATTTAAGAAAGAACAGCTGTGAATGGACAGAAGCAATATATTATTATTTGGCAGCAATAGGGACAGTCTTAATTTCTGAATATGTGAATTTCAGGTAAGACCAGTTGATAAGTAGGTATGTTTTTCCAGCTATATTTAGTTACATGGATGTTATTATACATGAAAATGTAGGTTTGGCCAGGAGGGAGTATTTACTAAAGGAAAGTGACTGAGAGTAGGGTTGGTGAGTATTAGATTTCTAAGACAGTGTGAAGAGACAGAAGGGAGACACAGGAGTCTGACCTTCAAGAGATGAGATTGTATTCATTAGTGCGCACAATGAGCAGTAGCCTCTCTCTTGTGGGAAATTGAGGCGACTACCAGGGGAAAAAGCTGGCTGGGACCCTTTATAAGTGTGGGGTGAGAGGCTTCAGAATGAGGAAATTGTTGTAGCTCTAGGGAGCTTTCAGAAGGATGGTCTCTGTTGATGGGTTGTGAAGATGATTAGAGTATTAAAGCAACCCACCATCCCAAGTGTTCTCAAGTAAAACGTTGTAAGAGAGGAAAATGGACTGGGAGTTTGTCTCTTTTCTGTAAGGATCTGGATAAAGGAATTCAGTGGCTACAAGCAGGAAGAAAGTGTCCTAGTGTGATCAAACTTCCATAGTTGTGAACTCTTAGGAGCTTATGATGTAATTAAATCTCTGTGGACTTTGATCTCAGATAATGTAAGTGGCAAATGGAAACTTTTGCTTTGGGAAAATATCCTGTAAAATCTCTAAAGACTAAAAACATGTTGGCTAAAATCTTTTTGACAAAAAATAAGATAAAATAAAAGGCAGGATGCAATAGACAAAGACAAAATGAATGAACATTAAGAATGTTTTCTGTTACATTTTCATCAGTTGGATGGTTGGGGCTTCCAGAGATCAATTCTAGCAAACTGCACGTGAAATTCACACTTGGCCAGTTTCAGAGTTCAGATTATGAATGAAAAGTCAATTCTATTAGTTGTGTTTACATAAAAGATTATTTCTGTGAAGTAAACTAATTTTGTGCAAACATTTGTCATATATTATTATTTGTTTCCTTTTCTATTTATACACTGGCCTCACTCAGTCCTATTCTTTCCTACTCTCTGGAGTTTGCTTTGTGCACAGGACACAATTCTAATATTATAACATAACATATATTTATAATTATAAATTATAATTAGATGAGTGATTGAGTAATGTTAAGCATTCTAAATGTTAATTGGTCCTGTTTGTTATCTGTTACTTATATTGACTCTGATTGGTTAAATAAAATGCTGAGGCCTGAGATTGGGCAAAGACAGAGAAAGGTGGGACTTCCTGAGATTAGAACAGGAAGCCTGCACTTTAGACAGAGGATCAAAGCATTCCAGCCAGCAGCAGGAAGAAGAAAGTATTCCAGCCAGGAGCAGCAGGAAAGAGGACACACACCATAGGTTAGAAAAAAGAACCTCATTCCACATGGCCAGGAACATCAGCATATCGTGGAGAATGGCAGCCAAAGGGGACGTATGTATATATGGGGTCATATTTGGGTAATAGAATTAAGAGCTAGCTTAGATGGGCTAGGATTGCTCAATTCATGCCAAGGCTTGTTAAAATCCATGTGGTGTCTCTGTGTGCTCTTTTATAATGGATGGTTAAGGATTAGCCACCAAACCAATTAAATATAACATAAATACTAGTAAATACTTTAGAGCTTTTTTTTTAACAGATGAGGAAGACTCTTCAAGGTCAGTAAAAATTCACAGCCCTCCAGGAGAAATTTTCTCTGTCTTGTGGAGCATCTCTTTTCCCTTTGTGCTAGCTGTATGTGTGTATTTCCTCATCCCTAATAAAAGCCTTTTTTAAAATAGGCTGATTCTATCTGCTCCTGTTGGTTGTATTTGACAATATCTCTGATGCTCTCTGTGGCACTTGAGACTTTTCCCTCATTTTAATTCTTTAACTGGCAGATAAAATGAACTCAATCAAGAATCATAGGTAGTAACACTATTTCCAAAAGTAAACAGGCATCAGGCATGATTTTGCTTTTCTCTAAGTCTATTTTCTACAGTTTAGGTTCATGATAAAATTGAAGGAGAAATTAGATCTTTTCCTTATTTTCCAGAAACTACACAGTCACATCCTTAATGAACCTGCCTTGATCTAGGGTTAACTCCGAAATTTGCAGCTTACAAAAGGATTTTGTCTGAATGGTATGTGTTCTAGTGGTTTTGGAGGGTTAATAAACTAAAAGACTCAGGTGGCCTTAGAAACTCCAGGCATAAATGTTGGCTTGACTGATAACTCCTGTGTTCTGTCAGGAGCTGGGATGATCCTGATAAAGGTGTCCTAAGGCTGGTGTGGCCACTTCCACAAAGAATTCTCTCTTTCTCTCAAAAGAATATCCTTCTCTCATAGTGAGAGCAACAAAAAAAAACTCCATTGGTGTTTACCTCTTTGAGACTGCAGGGAATATAATGACCTGAAGGTGGAATCTTCAATACTAAAATTCCCTTTTTCTTGTCAATAAAACTTCTAGGCCACATGCACCCAGTCTCCACTCTCTAGGGGAGACAGGTGTCTTTACTTGTTTACATTAAAGAATAATTCTGTTCATGTAGACATTGGTCGCTGATTTGCTTCATTTCCAGGTGAACTCCATCAGGCATGATTTAACAGGTTTGCTTGCAGGTGCATGTATGACATACACACACAGAACTGCAAAATGCAGCTACCCTGTCCTAAATTCCCTGCTTTCCACTCATTCCTTTCTTCTTTTCACCAATCAACCATCCAAACTGCTGATCTTTTGAATGACTATGCAATTTTCTGTTTTCCAGAGTACTATAGGATTAGAGAAACATTGCACTCAATGTTTTCAGTTTGGCTTCTTTCATAGAGTAACATGAATTGGTTTCTCACTTGAATTGGATTCTTACTGAATTACCCCAGCTTCATAGGACATTTATTTATTGTAATGAAGACTATGCCATTATCTGGATGAAGTAGAGTATGCACATTCATTTGCTAACTGAAAGATATCTTGGATTACTTTTGAATATGTATAGATTTCTTTGTTGACAGAAGCATCCTGATTCTATAGATCAATACCAACATGTACGAATGGAATGATATTATAGCTCATTCTGTTTTGTTCATTTGTATAGGAAAGTGGCACATTATGTTCTAAAGGGACTATGCATTTATACTCCCATCTGGCACATATTTTATTATCTATTTTTAGTTTTGTCTAAATTTCTAAACTAATTTCAAATTTTATATCCTAGGCTAGTAAGCCCTATAAACTACTATAAATATTTAATTTTGAGTTAAACAGTAAGAAATGGAGGGATTTATTTAACTGCATCTAAATAAGAGCATGAAGAGTGTGTTCTGAAGAATTTGAATATCCTTATCTCCATGAAAAAGGGAAAAATAAAAATAATTTAAACAAAGTGTTGAGTGGAACATGTGTAACTGAAACACTTGATTTTCCCTAAAATATCTGAGTAATTACTTGAATTTTGTACTTTATCATTTGTCCATGGACAGCTGGTGTCAGGCTATAAAAACAACAATAATTGGAGGCACAAATAGGTCTTTTAATTGCCCTACAAGTCTGAAATTCACATTTTTGTAGTCCAGAAGTATTCTAATCATTTGTAACAGCTGATTAACAATTAGTTTATTTTATGTTATAGAAAAAAGAGAATAATTTCCAAACCAAGGTGAGTTATTTCATTTCATTGCATTTACTAGTTGAAAAAGTATAATTTGAGGTAAAATCATTTACACTTAAAAGTAAGTAGAAAAAATATGTTAAAAAGGAATAGGCCTGTGCACTTGTCGACAATGAATTAAAAATCTAAAGCATTTTTTGCATTTCTATCAGACATTTTTAAAAAGAAATAATTATGACAGTATTTAAAGGTTCATAACTATAAAATTATCTTATTCTGGAGAGATGTGTAAATGTAATTTTTAAAGATTTTTTTTAAATATTTATTTATTTAATTTATTGGATTGATGTTTTGCCTGAATGTAAGTCTGTGTGAGGGAGTCAGATCTGGGAGTTAGACAGTTGTGAGCTATCATGTGGGTGCTGGGAATTGAACCTAGGTCCTCTGAAAGAACGGTCAGTGCTTCCAACCACTAAGCCATCTCTCCTGCCCCAAAAATGTGTAGCCCAGGCTGGCCTCGAACTCCTGATCCTCTTGCCTCTACCTCCTTCAGCAAATCCTATGGGCGTGCGCCACCACAACCGGCTTTTAAAGATTTTTAAGGTATTTTGATAGCAAAAAAAAAAAAAAAAAAAAAAACAATTGGATTTTGCAAAGTACTTGACATATTAAGACGTCTAAATTAGCATGAGTCAACTTTATGTAAGCAATAAATCCTGAGCTTCAGTCCCTAATACTCACATACTCACAGAAAACACCAGGCATACCCACACATGTGTATAGTGTGTATAGCCTATCGTAAACAGGTTTTAGTATCAGTGGGAGATTTGTCTCAAAAAATAAGATAGAATAAAGGAGAGGAAAATACCAGATGCCTCAGCTTCCCCCCCACCCCACGACACACATGTACACACAAATAATCACGACAGCAGTAATACAGTAAAACAAAAAATGACAAAGTATATTTGCTGGGTGATGACTTTACAAAGAGCATACTAAATATGTGCTAAACTAGAAAAAGAGAGTAATTTTTAATTTCTGAGGTTGGAAGCCTTTTGGTCAATGTTTTAATAATTTTCTAATTTGTTTTGCTTCCTTTTTGGACTCGTTGTTGGTTCAAGTCTGGTATCATTTGTCTATGTTTTGCATTTTCAAGTTTCTTTCTGGTTTTGATATACGTGTTTATATCAATCACTTTTTTATGTCTCTGATAAAACACGGTGACTATAGCAACAAGAATAATGAGTTTATTTTGACTCCTGGTTCCAGAAGTTGGAATCCATAAATGAAACACACAGAGGCAGCAGGAAACAGACCCTGCAGGAGGGGTGGGAAGCTAGGACGTCACATCTTAAACCATGAGCACAAAGGAAAATGGGTAAACCTCACCAAAGCAAGGCTTTTTACTCTTAAAACTTGCTCCCAGTTGTGGTCTTTCTCTAGAAGACCACACCATGGAACGATTCCCAAACACCACCACCAACTGGGACCAAGTCTTCAAATGTCTGAGACTATGGTTGGCACATATCATTCAGACCACCATAATGTCTTTTCTATTCAGCCAATGAATATGCTTCATCTAATTTATTTTTAATTTGTTAGGTGTGCTGTGCTTTTCAGTATATAGTGCAACTCAGAAGGTGATCCTTGTCACCTAAGAATAATGTTTACTCTAATACTTTTGGGAAAATGCTCAGTGTCTCTAACTTTCATTGTCTGGAATATTCTTCAATTTTACTCTTTATTGAGTTGTCTATATTTTATAGCCATCATTGACAATATAGGTGTGCCATTTGTTTACTTATTTGATCCATATAAACACATACATCAGAATTAGAATTGTTAAGGCATTCACCCTATAGAAGGCGTTGCTTATATATGGTTTATTTTCCAAACTCTTTTTGTTTATTTGTATGTTTACACAGTATTGTTTTGTTCAAGGCTCTTTTGGGTCAGTATGGAAGTTATCCTATTCATTTGTTATTCATTCTGAATACTTTTTTGTGCTTTCCACGCCAGGTTTACTAGATGATTTAAAGTTTTCTCATTACATGTATTCAAATATTTTTCTTTATACTTTGATTCTCGATTGGCTTTAACTGATTCAGTATTCTGTATTTTTTTTAAAGTATAGTATCATAGAGAATACTGTCACAGGTTATGTGTGTTTTCTGAAATTCTTGTCTCTAAACTGTCCAAAATTATGGATAGTTATTCTACTTGTTAGTTTAAGAATGCGTCAGCATTTAAAAAAATCATTTTATTGTTGATAAGAACCATGAAGGAACACATGTTAATACATGTGTTTAGGCTGCAGTGGGGTGTGTTGAATAAGAAAGACAAGAAAGAAGCCGGCCACTGTTGACTCCAACATAAATCCATGACAAGAATTGTTAAGGAAAATCCTGGAAAAATTAAGCTGAGGTGTGTAACCGAAATCTTTAATTATTATTTAACACTTATTTATTACTATATTCACTTATAACAAACACCAACAATTTCTTAACCATTAATCCTATAAATTCCTACAACCCCTTTAACCTATCCACTAAACCTATTGATAATTATTTTTCTAACCTTTTAGAATGATATAGTCTCTGGGGCAGGTCCTCAGTCGTCAGGAACACAGTCTTTGTTGTAGATTCTTTAATGCACTTAGCAGTCCTTTTTCTGGATCTCTCAGATGCAGGTTCTTCAGGGTAAGTTGGTTATTGCAGTCTCACCTTAAATAAGGATTGATGCTTTCTTCTCTCTGAGAGACCCCAGCCCCTTCGCATCAGCAACTCTGACGCTCTACCTCAGAGTCCTTAAAGCCAGGCACAGTTTCCTTTAGGCCATTGTTCAGACAGATCAAACCCCTCTAGGCAAAAGCTGAGCCACAGGGTTTAGTCCATGACCTTCTGGTGTCTTGCTCAGGCTTTCTTTGCTCACCAGCTTCTTTCTGCCTTAGGGAAATCTGGCCATCAAATGATGGCCAGCACTTTTTTTCAGCAGGACTCTCAGAGCTCTCTAGCATCAGGGGCCTCTTCTCCTTTTGGGCTCCATGCACTGTTCTTAAATAGGAGGAACTCTGTTTCAGCTTAATTTGGGCTCTGCCCACTTAGCAGCTGAAAACAATTTCAGGCCAGATACTTTGTTTCTTTAAGTCCATTAAGTCTTTCCTGTTTTTCTGACAACCTTGTTTTTCAGTCCATTGAGTATTTCCTGTGTTTCCTGACTTCAACCTTGTTTTTCAGTTCATTGAGTATTTCCTGTGTTTCCTGACTTCAACCTTGTTTTTCAGTCTATTAAGTCTCCTGTTTGTTTCCTGTTTTCAGTCCACAACTGATAATGATCTTCATGCCCCGAATTAAGACAGTATCAGAAACCCCTATATATTTTCTAAATCTAATTTAATTTATCTAACTCCCTACAGAGGTGAAACCAAAATGTGGAAATATATAAAATAAGACTTATGTTGACTTGTCCTGGAATTCTCATGGAAGCCACAGAGCTGACAAGATCTTCCTGCTCTCAAAGTGCCAAGTTGCCTTGTTTACTCTTCTACTGTGGAGACAGGTGACGATAAATGCAACATTTCTAAAGACAAACATTTGCCTGGGGAATGCCTTACAGTTTCAGAGGGTTCAGGGACATGGCACTGGAGTAGTAGCTAAGAGCTTTACAACCAGATTCACAGGGAGCAGGCAAAGAGAGAGATCTTCTGATTCCTCAGTGCCCACCCTCAATGACAGACCCTTGCCAATAAAGCCACACTTACTCCAACCAGGCCACACTTCTTAATGCTTTCGAAACATTTAATCTCCCTGGTGGCTAAGCATTCAAATATACAAGCGTTTGTGGGGGGGGGGGGGTTCAACTTCAACACACCATAGAGCACATAGGTGCAAACAGTTCCTAGCAATACTTTTGAATTTAGTTTTCATTACCAATTATTTCATTAATAACTACAATACAAATCACTCATTTGTGTATGACTATATAATCACATAGATTCCTTTTGTGGTAGATAATATTATGTCAACTTGAACAAGCTAAAATTGTCTGAGAGGAGGGACCCTCAATTAAGGAAATACCTCTATAATATGGGGCTGTAGTCAGATCTGTAGGACATTTTCTTATTTTGTCATGGATGGGAGAGGAACCAGCCCCTTGTGAGTGGTGGCATAACTGGATTGGTGATCCTGGGTTCTTTATGAAACCAGGCACAGCAAGCCATAAGGAACAAGGTTCTAAGCAGCATGCCTCCATGGCCTCTGCATCAGCTCCTGCCTCCAACTTCCTGCCTGGTTTAACGTCCTCTGTTGACTTCTTTTGATGATTAACAGCAATATGGAAGTGTAAGCCAAAGAAACACTTTACCTCCCCAACTTGAATTTTGTCATGGGGTTTCATCATAGCCATAGTAACCGTAATTAAGATGACTTTGTTTATGTAAATTTATCATTTATCACTCCCAGAGAGTTTTAGACACAATTCCTAATATAAATATTTGTTTTCTTTAAACTATTATAGCTCATCCTGAGTGCGCTAACCCAGATTCAGAAGAATGCACATGGCATCTATTCACTTATAATCGGATTTTAGCCATATAGTATAGGATAACTATGCTACAGCCAATGCACCAAAGGGATCAGGAACATAGACTTTGTTACCTGTCAATGAGACACTTTTCCCTAGTGGTGCTGCCTTGTAGGTCTTCAGTGTATGAGGAGGCTCTTGGCACTCATATGACTGCTGAACTGGGGCTGGGGACTTGTCGCGTCCCCCTTGACCAGCAAGGATGACGCAACTCACAAAAGCTCTTCTCCAGCAGTTTATTCAGGTCCCTTGAAAACAGTCTTCCGAATCCTTGCTTGTGTCTCTGCTTGTGTCCTTGTGTCTCTGCTTGTGTCTTTGTGTCTCTGCTTGTGTCTCCGCTTCTCCTCCCCCAAGCCCTTATATGCCTACTCAAACCCAATCAGATCATGCCACCTAGCGATCCAAGATAGGCTCACAAAAGGAGGAAGCACACCGGGCTTGGCAGCTGCTACCAACTAAGGCTTGTTTACAGCTAAGCTTGAGCTTTCTGGCATCAAGCCAGGCGCCATCTTAGGGTTGCGGCTCACCACAGTTTTGTGGCTCGCCACAGATCCCCCTTTTTGTTTTAAAACGCAACAGGCAAGGATAGAGGTCTGATCTCTGATATGCATGTAAAGGACATTGTAATGACCCCACGCCCAGTAGCCAACCAGGCTGGTGCCATACCCGTCCGGTATCTTTTTCTCAGAGATGGGAAACTAGGATACCAACCCATATGCAATCAAACATGCCCTTCTTGAAGTTGCTAGAAGCTGACCCCAAGTGCAGTACTTAGCCTCGCATCCTGAGCGTGATGATAGCTTAGTCCTTTAGGACAGTCAACCAAGCTTGTGGCTGTCTAGCCTCCAAGGCAGCAAAGGCTTGCACCAGCATGGCATTACTT
>CAJQZJ010004760.1:3399291-3407912 GCA_907164525.1 Lophiomys imhausi | reverse complement strand
GCAGTAACAATAGCTGCAGTGATGCCAAAATCTCTTTTAAACCTGAATAGCATCATGGTATTAGGGGCCTCTACAGGAACTGGTACATATCGAGGCATTCTAGTCACCACAGCCACAGGAAAGGCTGTGGCATTCCAGCATAGGGCATAAAAACATGTGCCCGGAGTGCATACTAACTTTTCTTCACCCAAGGATGCACTCCCATTACTTACAATCCACAGAAAAGGAGGCCAGAGACATACTGGCGAAGCTGAAAAGGTCTTGTTGCGGTAAGAATGAAACAAAGATTTCCAAGTACCAGAGCCACTACCACTAGAAAAATCCAATTTGGTAGCGGACCCTAGGGAAAAATTACCTCTTTGATAAACTCCTCCCCCCAGCATAATAACAGGTCCCAAGTCCATGCAACTTCCATTTACCCCACACAAAAGCCACAAATCAAAAGGATTGGTGGCAGTCTGCTGAGGATCCCTAGTAGATATATCAAGCATTCCTGTACAAGACTTATTCACTATATTACTAATCATGGAGCTAAAGGAAAAATAATGTTGTTGAACCCAAACTGCTCTGCGCTCCTGACATCCAGTCCAGGGAAAAGGTCCTTCCTCTCCTGTGGATCCTCTACAAAAAGGTGCCCAGCGTGGCTCTCTGGGGGGGTCTCGGTACCAGCATTAGTTAACGGCCCTCCAAGTTCTCTACACACCTTCATCCAGGATTCTAGCCCTTTGTTCTTGTAAGGGGTGATAGCGGCTCTACACTCTTTGGTACATTGCTCATAGACCAACTGTTTTATTAGTGGCAAGACAGCATCCAGGTCACCAAAAATCTTCCCTGCTGCTTCCACCATTCGTGCCACAAAGTCTGAAAAGGGCTCCATGGGGCCCTGTAGAATCTTAGTTAAGTTCCCACTCACCTCACCTTTATTAGGAAGAGATCTCCAAGCCTTGATAGCTATCTTGTTTATTTGCTCGTAAACCTGAATAGGATTTCCTATCTGCTGGTTGGCAAATCTCAGCTCTCTTGTTTATTTGCTCATAAATCTGAATAGGATATCCTATCTGCTGGTTGGCAAATCTCCCCTGCCCAAGCAGCATATCTCTATCCCAGGCTGGATTTCCATCTCTCTGATTAATGGCTGCTTGCTCAGTGGCATACTCAATCAAGAAAGCTTTCCAGTCTAAGTATTGCCCTGGACTTAAGCAGGCGCGGACCAGGCCACTCCAATCACTCGGAGTCATACAATGTCTGCTTAATGCTTCCACTTGAGCCATTTTAAAGAAGCGGTAGTACCATAGGTACGAACTGACTCTGCAAGGGATTTAACTACCTTAAAATCAAGCGGTTCCTCATACCTGTTCCCTTGTGGGTCTTGGTATACCGGATAGGCAAACTGTAATTCTGTTCTTACTTGTGTCCACATCCCTGGGCAGAAAGATCTCCCTACTTTCAGGGACTGAACAGGCTGATCTATCTGAATGGCTTCTGGATATGGAGGGGGAGTTGAAGGTGCCGCGACAACGGCTTTACTTACACCGACCGTCGCTAACGTGGCTGAAGGCGCTGCGGCAACGGTTTCAGTTACACCGACTGCCGCCAACGTGTCTTTCTCTTTTACCCTTTTCTTTTCCCTTTTTCTAGTAACAGTCCTCTCCAACTGTTCTATTAGAGCGTGTAGCTCCCCTTCAGAATCCGTGCCCTCTGAGTCCTCAAAATCTCTAAAATCTCTAAAATCTCTAAGATCGGGATAGAGAGGAACCTTCTTTTTGCCTCCCTTTTCACTGTCTGCCTGCTCAAATCTTTCGCCTTTGTTACTTTCCTTTTCACTGTCTACCTGCTCAGATCTTTCCCCTTGCAGCAGTTCCAAGGCTGACTCTCCCTCCTTGATCGCGTTACAGCATCTCTGATCTTCTAAACAACTCCTCACCATCTTCCAAATTGGTCTTACTCCATGCTTCAGAGTACCTTGCTCCCAAGCAAAATCCAAGTCCCTGCCTAATTTGTCCCAGCAGGATACCGTAAGATTCCCGGACACTGCAAACCACGGAGCCACGGAATCGCATTCATTCAAAAATCTCTCTAGGGTAGACTTCTTAATTTTCAAATTTCTAGCTAAAAGTAGCTCCTGAAGAGCCAGAAAAATTGGATATGACTCAGACAATCCCATGATTAAAAATTTACTTTTGGTTCGCAGTTTCCCCGCGAAACTTTATCTTTTGTTTGCAATCGCCGCGAAACTTTACTGCATGTTCACTATCTCCGTGAAACTTTATTGTCCCAATTTATCCCAGGAACTTACCAGCATGCTGCCCCTGACTGCAGGAGTTCTGAGTCTTTTCTGGTTCCCCGTACAGGCCACCACTTGTCGCGTCCCCCTCGACCAGCAAGGATGACGCAACTCGCAAAAGCTCTTCTCCAGCAGTTTATTCAGGTCCCTTGAAAACAGTCTTCTGAATGCCCGGGCAGACCCAACCCACAGGCTAAATACTAAATGAACAGCCAATCAAGTAAAGCCATGTAGTGCTATCTTAGAGGCCCACGTATGCGGAAGCAAGCCAGATCAGCGGTCTTTGCCAAATATGGACTTGTTTACCACCGAGAGCGCTCACCATTGGGCTGGTGGAAGGCGGAAACCGGCGCCATCTTTAGGGCACGGCACATCGCAGCTCTCTACAATTGCTGAGGTGTCTGTGTGGTCTAAACGTCATATAAAGATCGGACAGTCTGTATATTTATAGTAAAAGTTAGTGGGTAGGAAGGACACAAATAAAAGCAAGATCCCAGAATGAGAGGACCAAATCTGTTTGTTTATGGACAAATAAGACACAGCCTGTCTAATTATTCAGGATTGTCTTTAAAACAAAGCAGCAAAAATGATGTATGTGGACCTTTAAAAATAAAGAAAAAACAAACTTTCAGTTTCATGAGAAGTAGAAACCAATGTTGTTACAAATAAATATTCTGTATTTTCTGTGCCCAAAAATCACATGTCTGTGAGAAGGTTTATTTTATTACCATAATTTCATGAAAAAAAGTTGTTAAATCAGACAGGTAAAGTCCATAGATGTAAGTGATTTCTATCTAGCTACAGACTTGAATTTCCATAAATGCAAACAGCACTACTCTTCTCATCTAGCTCTGTTTCCTTTTGAAAATATATGTTAAGAATATCATTATATTGTTTGAATTTCCATGTAGTGTATTATTTATTATTATTATAATTATTATTATTGGAAATGAATTAGTAGGAATTTTGTCTCAATGGTTAACGATGTCTCTGCTGTTAATTTTTGAATCTTTATGGTCTTTTAGAAGGGGTACAGAACAAACATATTCTCCAAGCGTCTCACCCAGCTCTGCTCAGCTTCCAATATGTTCTTTTTACTTTCTAGTTTTATTAGTTGCTATCTGATAGGCCCAACAGGCCTATGTCTTGGTTATTTGGAAACCATACTGAGTCTAAACATTCACTGGCACCTGCAGACAGCTTTATCCCCGTCCATGGCCTCCTGGCACTGCCATTGCATCGTCAGTGGCCGAAGTTAACTGAAACTGGAGGTCTTACTTCTTTCCTCAAAACCGATCCCACGCTATGTTCATATTGCAGTTTTCAGGACTTTCTCTGAGTAGTAGATTGTCTCCAGCCGAGAACCAAGTGCAACTCTTCTCAGAATGTGTAGCACATGTTGTGGATGGTCCACTGACTAAAATCATGACCTGATGTGCTCTGGTTGATGATGATGAGAGAGTTAGTCTGATATTAGTTGCTTCATCAAACCTCAACCACTATTCAGCATTTTTTCTTTACAGTGCTTGCTGTGTGCCTATCATTTCTTGTGGATGTTATCACATAACAGTTTTCCTTTTCCTCACTGAAATACAAACGTACATGAGTGAATAAACAGTCTGGAAGGTTTTTTTTTAATTCCTTATTTTCATAATAAAATTTATTGTAGTCTAAATTGCGATACACTTTCAATAATTTCAAAACAGCAATCAGTATATTGGTTGTAACAATTATTTATTTTAAACTCAGTGCTCTTAGGATAATAATTTACATATATTAATATAATAATTAAAAAGAGCTAGTTCTTCAGGTTGTAAAAAAAAAATCATACAAGTACCAAGAAAATAAAGTTGTGATCGCATGTGAAATTACTATGTTACTTTGTAATCTCAAATTTTCATACATTGAAAAATGTTATTTTCTGACCATGAAGTTTTTCTCTTTCTCAAAATAGAAAGGAAATTGAATTATACCACATGATCATTTGAATCCTGTTAGATTTGCTATGTAATACGTAAAATATTTACATGTTTTAATACATCATAGCTTGATATTTCTTTTGTTTACTAATTAGAATCCAGTTTTCCCATTCACAAACTGAAGCATGCTTCATTTGTTTATGATTTAGAGGGATTGTGCTTGAAGCCACTAGAGGCAAGAAGATTCAATTCTTGTGTAAACAGTTATCTTAAATTGTCTTGGTTATGTATCCAAGAGTATAAATATTGAGCCATGTGGTATATTCATATTTAAATAGTTGCGAAAGAGACAAGTGTCTTCCTAAAGGCAATGTTACCCTACCTTCCTTTGCTAGCAACAATCTTGATAAGAAAGCCTCCATGTTCCACATTCTAATAACTGTTGTGATGATTTAGATTTCCTATTCTAACCATTTGCATAGGTGTGTAATGGTACCTATTACTATTTTAATTTAACTTTTTCAGTGACTAATATGTTGAATATATTTCATATGTGTCTGTGTCCAGCCTTCTTTATATATTGCTTTTAAAAAAGAAATCTACTTTTTAGACTATTTTAACTATGGTAATATCACCATTTCTTGATTGTGGTTGAGCTGTGAAAATATGATGTATCTATGTCTATATGTATATTCCTGTTTCAAGTATCAGACACATGATTTGCAAATGTTTGTCCCAGACTACCACTTTTTTAAAACATTTATTTATTACTTCAAGTTATGTTTCATTATCACCTCTCCCTCCACCCTCTCCTGTCCCACCCTCCCACCCTCTACCCACTCTCCCCCCATCCCATCCCTCTGGTGTAGGGTGCCTCTGTGTATCAGCCCCCCTCAGTTCATTAGTCACATGAGGTCTAAGAGCTTCCTATTGCACAGGAGATATCATGTCAGTTCCACTAGGGTGGAGTGTCTCAAGCAGCCTTATTTGTAATAGCTAGAAACTGGAAACAACCCAGATGTCCTTCAATCAAAAAAAAATGGATTAAAAAAAAACTGTGGTACATTTACACAATGGAATACTACTCAGCTATCAGAAACAAGGCAACCATGCAATTCGCAGACAAATGGATAGAACTAGGAAAAGTCATCCTGAGTGAGCTAACCCAGACTCAGAAGGTTACACATGGCATATATTCACTTATAACTAGATTTTAGCCATATACTACAGGATAACCATCCTATAATCAATAGATGCAAAGAACAGCCTATCATTTTTAAGTTTATTTTTCCAGCATGTAAGCTCTGTTGATGTTATCTGTAAAAATGTTGGCTTTACCTTTCCCAGTTATATAAATGTAACCCACTTATAACACTGTGCAAAGGATGACTGTGCAGCACCTTAGTAGGGTCCTTGGCTAACGCCCAATGGACAAATGCCAATGCCCAGAAGCATGGGAAACCTTCACCATCATATTGACAAACTATCATGAGCCCATATGTACTCGTGGTACTTACACAGCATAGAATGATATTTAAAACACCTTTACATATCCACAACCACAGTACACATGCACTCGAGCTTTAGAAGAAGTATTGCTGGCACTCTGGAATTAAGTCCAGATTACAGGGCATTTGGAAAAACTTCAATGTTATCCTTCAGCCAGGACAAATAATCTTGCCCAAGCCTACAACACTCACAGAGCTTTTGAAGCCTCCTGTATCCTGTATTTTAGCAGGGAGCACATTCTCCTTAAGGAGTGTCCCAGAAGTTTCTGTATTCTTGATGTATAGCATATTTGATCTTTACCCTTTTTTATTCAAAAATCAATTCTATAATTATAAACATACTTTTAACAGTTACATAGTTTCATTAATAGATGGAAAATACAGTTTTTGCATATTAGAAGGTCATATATCATTAGAATATCATTTCTTGTCATTTACACTATAGTATCAATAGCACTTTCACAAAATCCAAGTCAAATTATATAACAAAATCATGAAAGAAATGTTTCTATATCACATTTACAAAATACAACTCAGTAATCGTAATGTTTTTGAAATAGATGATGAAGTTGGAGAAATACATAATAAAATGTTAAAACTTTTATGAAATGGCAATGAAACAGCAAATAATCTGGAAATGAACCTGAACATGTATGTTAACTCAATATATATACATTATATTATATATATATAACTCAATATGTGTGTGTGTGTGTGTATGTGTGTGTGTGTGTGTGTGTGTGTGTGTGTGTGTGTGTGTGTGTGTTGTCTGGGTACTACTAATAGAACTTAGTATCATTTCAGAGTGTGATAAGAAAATAAAGTGATGAATAAAGTCACTACATTATACAAGAAATCAGTTGACTTTATATATTTATCTAAGAATGAACATAGACATAAGTAATAAAAGCATAGTAACAATAGATAAACATGAACTACTCTTTTTTTAGAGCATGACACAAATAGTTTAATAAACTACATACATGACACAGATTATTTAAGTACTGATATTTCTGACAATTTTTTTTCTAAATTGTCCAAATAATTTTGGACAGTGGCCAGAATATATATATATATATGTGTGTATATATATATATATATAATAAATATATAGTATATATTATATATTTATAGTATATAATATATATATGCAATATACATATGCATATATAATAAATATATATACATATATGTATGTAATATTTAAATAAGGGACCAATGTTCTAGTTGGAAAATATCAGCCCACATTTTAGAAATTGAACTAGCTAAGTGGTAGGCACATGTAGACATATGTGTAATAGCTCTGGTCATTAGGAGAATGTCCACTACACCATGTACTCTTCAGTTTTAATGGTGAAAATTGAAACTAGTGCTCCCAGACCTTGAATATAGTTTGCAACATGGTACATTGCCTTTAAATACTATTTAGTAGCTTTTCATAATGTTGCAGATTCGCTTCCAGTAAATTTTTCCTGTCTTTTATAAATTAAGGAAGTTATTTTCAAATATTCAGTTATATTATAGTAGTTAAAACTTATGAGAAGTCAACAAATAGATATTTTCATAAAACTGTCAGATTAATTTAAGTGAGATCAAAATATACTTTGTCAAACTGTGGGAAGGATATAGTGATACAGCCAGAGAACGGAAAATCTTTAGTAGAACAATGTTAGAATACTTGAGCGTTTCCTCCATTTAGTTACACAAAGATAATTCTATTGTGACTTAGAGTAAGGGAAGTTCTGTATTTAGCAGAGAAACACAAAGGGGTTTGACTAGGTCCAAAAAATCAATAAGTCCCTTGTAGAAAACACTAAAATTAATGATGCAGAGACTAATAGACAGTAGAGAATCTGATGTGGACTCGCATTTGTGAAGTTGTTATACTGATGGATATACTCTTTGGAATTAGTCTGGGGATTTTATAGATAGTAAGTAGTGTCAGATTCATTTTAATGCATCCCTTTATTTAATTAAACAGCTATCATGTTCATACCTTTTATAAGTCTATTATTTTTTGAAATAAAAATTAGCTTTCTATTTCACTGACATATAAGTAATAGAAAACAATTACCATGCACTTTAAAGTCTGAAGCAATTTATATGGTAATTTATGAGTTCTTAATGTCTCAAAGAAAATCATCGTATGGGTTCTATAATAAGATTGCCATCACTAGTTTACAAGTAATTTAGGGAGACTCTCGATAGAAATCCACCCTTTGTGGAACTGGCTAAATTAAAAATAGTGCTGGAGTTTCGCTGCACTAAAAAGAAAGCTTGTCACTCACGTGCCTAGAGAATTGACAATGCGCTCTTTTTAAATCCTGAGACCTATGTTTAACTTACTAGGTATTTTGTTCAAATCTGGGCTTGCTTCAACTCTGAAGCTCATTTTTCCCGATCTCTGTCTTTTGCACTGGGGGTCAGAGAGGATGGAGAACATGGCCCAAGCAGGGCTCACAGAGCTCACAGACACTGAAGGAGCAAGCAGGGAGCCTGCACAGGTCGGCACAATGTCCTCTGCACACATATCATGGTGTTGATTTGGTGGTTTTGAGGGACTCCTACAGTGGGAGTAGGTATGGATTTGATTCTTTTGCCTGTTATTGGGACTCTTCCTCTGACTGGGTTAGCATCCAGCCTCAATACGAGGGCTTCAGCTTTGTGTTATTATATCTTGTTTTTTATTATATCTATCTTTTTAAAAGAAGAAAAAAAATGAAAAGTAACTATGCATAATCAAAATGTTTAAGAATATTTTAAAAGAGAGTAAGTTTGGTATCTAGCCCCAATTTACATAATTTCAGTGCAACCCCCAAACCTAAGTTTCCGAAATCATGGAAGCAAGAGCAGATAGAAATTAACAGCCAAAAAACTAGTATACCTTCAGCTTTATAGAGTCCTCTGGAA
>CAJQZJ010004760.1:3356791-3396791 GCA_907164525.1 Lophiomys imhausi | reverse complement strand
GGGAACATCTAGAAATCTAACATTTGAAAGGCAGGGGTAGGCATATCTCTGTGAGATGGAGGCCAGTCTGGTCTACATAGAAATTCTAGGACTCAAGAATATGTAGACTCTTAGTATTATGTACATATTATATATGTATATATAATATGAGTCTTAGTATTCTGAATTATATGTAGTACTCTGTGTGTGTGTGTGCTTGTTGTGTTGTGTTGTGTGCAGTGCATTTCCTTGTGGGTATGTTCATGTGAGAGTCCCAGCACATTTATGAATGTCCTACTCAGTGTGGTGCCCTTATGTCAATGTCGAGTGCTCTCTGTCACTGTACACCTGAGTTTTTGACACAGGGTTTTGTGGTGGAAGTTTTGATTTCTTTAAAAACACGATTGTGTTCAATGAATGTGTTTTTTGTTTTGGCCTCAAGTATGGGATATGGGGGTGCTTTGTCCACTGATTAAGAACAGATTTGTGAGACTAAAAATATATTTACAAATATCTAGACCATACAGCTAGGCTCATTCCCTGACTAGTTAATAACTTAAAATAAGCCATTTGTTCTCATCTAAGTTCTGCCACATGACTGGTTACCTGTGCTCAGGTATCATGTCTCTCCTGCTTCTTTCCTCTTCACATCTTCTGAGGCAAATCGCTGGTGCCCAGCAGTCTCCCAGAATCCTTTCCCCTTACTGGATTTCCCACCTCCTATCTAACTTTTCCTATAGGCCACAGGTCTTTTATTGACAGCTGCTACATCTATACAATGCACAAGAGAATCCTTCCACATGTTCTCATTGAAACTAGAGCTCATCAATTTAGCTAGGCTGGTCAATGAGCTTCAGAGGGTCTCCAGGAGATGAAAAGCTCCTTAGAGCAAGAGTGATAAACACACACCCTTGCTGTGACCTAGGTACTGACGTCAAAACCAGAGTACACATGCTTGTGACACTTTACACACTGAGCCTCCTTATCAGACCTACTTACTCCTCAATTGCATTAGTTATTTTCTCATTCAAACTATTAAAAATCAGCTAATAATTTGAAATTAATTTCCATGCTTCTTTTTATTCTTCCATTAAGATTGACCTAAATTTTCCCACAAAATTGTACTTCAACTTTTTATGTAACAATTATAAAGTTACAGCAGAAAACATATTTGAGAATCAGTATCAATAATTTCTTTCATACATAATATAGAGATGATAGTTAGCAGGATATAGTAAACATGGACATTCATAGTACTTTTAAGTGTTTTAAATTAAGGATGTTAGCTTCATAGAGTAGAGCAAACTAATCACAAGAGGCTACATATGGCAAAAAGAGGAAAAAAGAGAGAAAGAATGGAGAGCGGACACCAATGTACAGTCAATGAAAGGAATAGCACTAATATTCTAAAGTACAATTGTCACTATAGGAATTTGCTATGACTTTATTAAGGAATGAAAGTTGGGATTTTTAATGTTCTAATAAAATGATATGAAATATTTAAGGTTCCAATTGTCTCTTGATCTAAATATGCAATATATTCATTTACTGAGTTACACTCTAGCCCATATGTATATAATACTAGTAGAGGCCAATTAGGTGAAATACACAAACGAAAGTTGTTTAAAATCGATACATCTACAGTTTCTTAGTGAAATTACTTTTAGCAAATTTTGTAAGAATGGTTATTTTAGATAATCCTGGCTTGATAAATAACCACTATAGAATATTTTCTATAGCCCTTTAAACATCAGCTTTGGGTAACACATTCAATGTTGATGGACCTGTGGCTTTAACTTTGAATGAACTGTGATTTACTTACAGGTCTATCCTTTTGAGAGCCAGACTCAGAATAAACATGTTAGAATAGCATTAACAGGATTGAATTTCTTGGATACTGATACTCTGGTCTTCAGTTTACACTTTCTTATAGCAAAGCAACAAACCTTAATGGTTGATCTGGCTTGATTTTATGAAACATGACATTCTGCTATAATTTACTCTTTATATGTAACTGATTTGGTATTTCTTAGTCTTTAGAGGAATAAAATGGCATTAAACTGATCTGTCTTTTTATCTTTGATTTCTCAGGGTTAGGATTAAAACAAGTAAGTTTGATAAACTGACTTGACTTTGTTGTAAAATCCAATATATTATTTTTATACCATAGATTATTTAGCCTATAAAATTAAATCTCTTTGTAAAAAATATTTGAACTATTCAAGATAATAAAATGTTTTATGAGGCTGACTACTATTTGCCCATGAATTTGCATTGGCTTTTTATTTTGTGTAGCAAAGAAAATGGTATGCAAAGCCATAGAGCTTTATATAACAGTTTGCTACATTAAAGACCTATCTTGGAGCCAGAGAGACAGCTTGATGGGAAACCGCACTTGCTACTCTTGCAGAGGACCCTGGTTCAATTCTCACCACCAGTATAACAGTTGACACCACTTAAAACTCCAGTTCCAGGAGCTCTCACCTGCCTTCTGACCAGTGTGGCCCTGGGCACATATGGGGGACACTTACATTCCTAATGCAACCACGCCTATGAATACAATGTAGATCCTAGTCTTTTATAAATTGGAAATAACTTCAAATTGATTATTTTATCTGAAAAAGCATAACCATTATTCTATTCAACAAATAGTATACATTGTTATCATTCTTTGAATCTATAAATAATGTACTATTAAAATTTTATCACTAAATGAACCAATTTAAAGGGTGTATGCCTTATGTCATTCTTATATTAATAGGTAGGTCTAATTGCAATTTAATTATGATATTACTTTTATTATTACAAATTTAGATAAAGTAGGTCAGATACAGTTACGTAAAATATCTAATTCTGTAGTATCTACAAATTAATAAATTATAATCTAGAATCTAAAATATATTTTAAATACTTTGTATGATTTTATATTAAATGTCAATTTATTGACTATTCATTAAATAACACAGCTGGTTATGAAATCAATATTATTAAATAAATCTATTGTTTTATACTAATGTCTGATAAAAATTTCCCTGATTTGATTCATTCTTTTTTGACTAATTATACTTTAGCAAACACATTTTTATTTTTAATATCAACACAAGCCAGGGCCTGACCTTCCCTAGAAGTGGTAGACACTATCTAACAATACCTCAGGATGCAGTTTCTTTGATGGATCCTTCTTTTCATTTAAAATTTATTTGTCTCCTTAGCCACTTCCTGGAGACTTCCTTGAACTGAAAACCCAAAAATGTCACCTATAATAGATTATTAAACATTCTGGGACTCATTTAATAGTAATAAATGTACATCTTACATATAATTCTCACACCCTAATATAATGGGTGAAACTGTACTGGATAAAGACAATTGATAGCACATTTTATTATAGATGTTTAAAAGTGAATATCTGGCTGATTAATGACTCACAGACAAAAATATCTACTGTTTCACAAACACATGAAAGTGATATGTAAATAAGCCTGTCAAAGAGAAATCAAGTGGATTAAAATTTCTACCAGAAATGATTCAGCCAAAGTTACTTTAGTTATAAATCTTAAAGAATTGGGACACTCATAATATGTGTCTGTCTATATTTAAAAAACTCCTGGACTTTTCCCCCTACAGTACAGGATAACTACCCTACACCCAACAGACTGAAAGGAACGAAAACATAGACTTTGTTACCTGTTAGTGGGATACTTTGCCCTAGTGGACCTGCCATGTAGGCCCCAGTGCAAGAGGAAGCTCTTAGCCCTCTTATGGTTGCTGAACTGAAGAAGGCTTATATGTAGGGCACCCCACCCCGGAGGTGTAGGATAGGTGGGAGAAGGGAGAGAAGGTGGAGGGGTGAGAGGGTGGGGCTGGGAGGTAAGAGGGAGAGGACTGTGATGTAGATAAAAATTGAAGTAATAAATAAACATTTAAAAAATAAAACCAAACAAACAGTCTTTTTCTTCTAACTTTGGGCTTGCTAGAAGGCAAATGCTTTATTTTAGAAAGAAATTTTCAGAAAAAAACCCTAAAAACAAAAACAAAAGAAATGTACCTGGACTATAGTATGTTGACTACATGAGTAGTCAGAACATCGATATTCTTTTGGCTATTTTTTAGAACAATGAAACCTCTTGCTCCCTGCCATGTGTGTGTATATGTGTGTGTCTGTGTGTCTGTATGCATTCATTGTATGTTTCATTGTTCTATGAACTGAGAATTATTTTCTGTCAGATATTAAAGTATAAAATATTATAGCTTGAAATATAATAATGGTGACACTATATTCCAGAATAATTTTAAAACATTTTAAGCAATTAAACAATATACAATGTGGTGTAATATAGTCAAAGCTTACCTATATAAAAATATCATGGGATATTTATATTATTCATATTTAATTATTTTATTTCCCCTTGAAATTCTTATAGGCGAGTATAATAATATTCTTTATCTTACGTTATGTAGTTCCTTCACATGTCTGCCTGGAAGTGACCTTCACAAATTGTGCCAAGTAAATAATTAATTAATTATTAGATGCAAACTATTTTGTTTCTTACAAATACAGGATCAATATATCCTACAGGGACCCAGTGATTCCTTGCTGAAATAATTATCTTATATAGCCAGTAGGTACTTTAAATACACCTGTGTCCACATGTCCCTGAATAAACAGAATAGCTTATAAGGGTGGTTCAAGGGGTGCTGCATGCCTTCTAGCTCTCTTAAACACAACCTCCTCACTATGCCTCTATGTAGAGTTACCCATTTTAAGCACAATTTGGGTAGTAACTTTAGTCTTCACCTACTTAGCAAATATCACTTATCTATTAGGGAATCATTCTTTTTGTTTTTTTTTTTCAAATTCCAATTTTATTTATTCATGCATTTATGTTAATTAATGTATTTATTCAAGTTACACCCCCATAGCAGCCCCCTCCTTCCTCCCTACCTGATCCCACCCTCTCACCCTCTCTCCCTTTTCCTTCTCCTTGAGGGGAACCCCCAGATATCGACTCACCTCCATTAATCAAGTCATTGCTAAAAGCTTCCCCTTGCACTGGGCTCCAACAAGGTAGCTGAGATAGGGTAACATGTTCAACTAACAGGCAACAGAGTCAATGTCAGAGACATACCTCCCAACCCAGCTCTACTGTTGAGGAATCTGCATGAAGACCATGGTGCCTACATCCAGTCTATTTATGCTTTTCTTTCTTTCTCTTTCTTTCTTTCTTTCTTTCTTTCTTTCTTTCTTTCTTTCTTTCTTTCTTTCTGTTTTGTTGTTGTTTTGATTGGTGTTTCAGTCTTTCAGTCTCTGTAAGCTTAAGGGGCCTAGGTTGGTTGGTTTTGTTGGTCTTCATGTGGAGTTCTAGTCCCCTCCAGATCTCTCTGTTCCTCCTCATACATGACTCACAAAGACCCATGTAATGTTTGTCTGTGTGTCTCAACATCTGTTTCAGTCCAGTGCTGGGTGGGGTGTTTTTGTAGCATAGTTATAGTAAGTTCCTGTCTCTTTGGGTCTGTGGGTTGTATACAGCTAATATCCACTTATAAGTGAGTACACACCATGAATATCTTTCCAGGTTTAGGTTAGCTTACTCAGTATGACCTTTTCAAGCTCCATCCATTTGGTTAAAAATTGCATGATTTCCTTGTTTTTGATAGCTGAGTAGCATTCCATTATGTAAACTTGCCACAAGTTTTTTTTTTCTTTTTATCCATTCTTCTGTTAAAGGACATCTGGGCTGTTTCCATTATCTGGCTATTACATACGAAGCTGCTATGAACACACTTGAACCCATGTCCTTGTGGTTTGGTGGAGAATCTTTTGTGTATATGCCCTGGGGTGATATGGCTGGGTCTAGCAATAGAACTATTCCTAGTTTTCTGAGATACCGCCAGACTGATTTCTACAGTGGCTATATTGGTGAGTCAGTAAGGTACTGGCATCATACTTTCTATTTTTGTCTTGTAACTACTGGAGCATAAAGCACTCTCCTTGTAAGTTTGAATTCTAGGTAAAAAGCAGCAGTGAGTTTGATGAAGTAAAACTGAGAAAATGGCATCCTTAAAACCCTTAGCATGTACCACAGTTTTTTTTTTTTTAATCCATTCTTCGGTTGTAGGATATCTGGGTTGTTTCCAGTTTCTAGCTATTACAAATAAAGCTGCTATGAACATAGTTGAGGATATGTCCTTGTGGATTGGTAAGGAATCATTTGGCTGAATACCCAGGAGTGGTATGGCTGGTTCTTGAGGTAGAGCTATTCCAAGTTTTCTAAGATATCGCCAGATTGATTTCCATAGTGGTCATATGATGAATACTACTCAGCTATCAGAAACAAGGAAATTATGAAATTTGCAACCAAATGGATGGAACTAGAGAAGCTCATGCTGAGTGAGCTAACTTAGACTCAGAATGATACACATGGCATCTATTCACTTATAACTGGATTTTAGCTATATAGTACAGGATAAACATTCTACAATCAATAGACCCAAAAGAATAAGAACATAGAATTGGTTACCTGTTAGTGGGACATTCCACCCTAGTGGAACTGCCATGTATGCCCCATGTGCAAGAGGAAGCTCTTGGACCTCATGTGAATGATGAACTGAGAGAGGCTGATTTGTGTAGGCACCCCATATTGAAGGGATGTGATGAGTGGGAGAGGGGGTAGAGGGTGGGGGCTGTAATGGAGACATAACTTGAAGTAATAAATAAATGTTAAAACAAAAAAAAAACAAAAACAAAAAACCCTAAGCCTGACTATTTTGGGATTACACTTCAGTCCACAGCAAGTGCTTCTGTAATAGCCCAACAATACAGCTCCCTGCATGATCAGTTTCCACTCCCAGAAATTCAAGTTCCCATTTGTACATTACAATTCTGTACATATTTTCCTAGAAAGTAAGAGAATCCTAGGGCTGGAGAAATGACCCCATCCACAGAATATTTGCTGTGCAAATAGGAAGAATGAGATAACTCATGTAGTAGCCCAGTTGTTGGCACATGTGTGTAATCCTAGTGTCCAGAGTTCAGCATGTGTCTGTAACCTTAGTGGCTGTGGAGGCAGAGGCAGAATACTCTCTGTAGCTAGCTGACCAGTTTAGCCAGGCAGTCAGAGCTGGGTGATAAGGAAAATGCTCTGTGATGATATCTGTCTTTGTGTGCATGTGCACACACACAAGCACAGATTGACATACACAAAAGAGTATTTATTGTGTTTCCTGTGTGTAAAATAATGTTAATCAATGTGGATTTTCTAAGCATTATATACTTTAATGCTTTATATGGAGCCATGAGTGATGAGATTTCTTCATTAAAACTGATAACCATTCTATTATGAAATTATTTAAAAATCTATAATAGTATAGGACCTATTCTTAAAAATATAGGCCAACTTTGATTTCTTTTGTCAGAATTATTAATATTGTAGCACAGAAAAACACCAGAGAGTTGAAGCTTCGGTCTTACAGTTGTTTTTGGATAATCTGACTATGTTGTGTTATTCCATATTCTACAGTGGACTAGAAGAAGGACAAGACATGGAAAGTCAATGGAAGAAGTGCGCCTAGTCAGGGGTTCTCTTGTGCCCTGGTGAACTGAAACATGTTTTACCATAGTGCACTTCTTATTCTAGGTGGATCATATGCATCATATGAATTTGGCTTGATGCTACTATTGCTAGGAAAGAATACATTGCACTCACATGGATGACAAACACATGGTTGCTTATTGAATATTTTGTTAAAGTGCAAAAGATAAATATTAGTCAATTTTAGTAAAAAAGTATAACGTCAAATCTACACTATTTCAAATGTACTGAAAGTGAAACATTCGAAAGCAAGTCATTATTTTTTTCCTTTAATGAAATATAGATGGTATTTCAGTCCTAACTCCAAAAAAATTATGCATAGTATCTTTAGGAAGTATGTGTTTTTTAGGTTATTTCCCTACATTGACAATATCAAACTGTGTGAGTCATTTACAGTTCAAAACACAATCCTTATCATTAAAATATTTTATTACTTTGATAATTGCAGACTAATTATATCACACAGCTTAAAGTATTATAAGAAATTATACTTGAAAGTGTTTTTCAATGTCCTATGAAGCATCAGCATGTGAGAAATTGCAAAATTATGGTGGGTGTATCCAAGTAAAATTGAAGTTGACGCAAATGTTTGTTTTCCATATTTCTTTACATTTTGCACAATTCCTTGGACATGATTTTCAAGTAACCCTCAATGCAATGTTATTAAAACCACATTCTCTTCAGTTTAAGGATTGCATGGTGTGCTTCGGTCTAAAATATTGCAAGAATATGCAGGTATTTTTATTTTCAATATGAGAAAAACACTTAAACACAAGTTCATTTCTGCATAGCTGTGTAAGATTTTCTAAGTGTCTTTGGAGTTAGTAGTAAAGGAATATATGGCATTGCAAATCCTAGACATGCCTTAGAATTAACCATATTACCTTCTCTATTTGACACATCTAGCATTATAAGTACAAAAAAAACACCATCAGCTGTAACAAGATGGCTTTTCTTATTTTTATACTATACTTAAATTATTTCACTGTACTTAATACCTCTACCTCCCTTTAACCCCTTGTTCCTTCCAAACCCCCAACACTATGCAGGAGAGAAAGAAGGTAAGAGGGAGAGGGGATATAGACCTCTTTGAACTACTTCTTGCCAATTAGGATCATTGAGTTCTTTGGGGGTAATACCAGTCTTAGTAGAAGTCCACTAAAACAAGACACAGCAGCAGGAAGAACCATCAGCAGGAGAGCAGCAACCTCTTTCTTCTTTGTAGCCCCTTTGCTCCTATTTCTTTGTAGAAGCCCCTTCTCCTGGGGGGGGGGGTGGCTTTTTTTCCTCTCATCCAAGTCCTCAGAGCTTATGTCCTGCAGCTGGCTAAGCCCCGCCCCTGTAACCTCTCCAGACAGTTAATACTTTACACCTGTTTCTTAAGCAGCCTCACACCTGGGATTAAATAAAAACATTCTCATAATTGTTTATTTTAATAAACTCAAACCGCAATAAGCCTTTAGCTTTGAAGAGGTTGATAAAGTATAACTATATTGGCCAATGACATCTTGCATTATGATTTTTTAAAAAGAGAAAGACATTTCTAGAATACACAATCTCAAAGTCCATGCCCTTTTCCTCTATTCCACACTTCCACCAACAACAACTAAGAAAAAGAGTGAAAAAATAAGAAAAAATGAAACATTATGTGTGAGCACTTGCAACAGCAGGGGAGCTGGCCTGGGGCAACAGTGAGAATGAGACACGCCCAAACCCTAAAAGCCCTAAAATCAATAGGAGTTTGGACCGCTTTTTCTCTGTTCTGGACCTGCATGCTCTGGTGCATGACCCCCACCTCCATCACTTCTAAAGACAGTCATATTGTATATCACCAAATTACAGGTTCAACTCCTTCTCTGCCCTGGTAAGAACCTGTGGTAGGTGTTTATTAAAACAAACTTTGAGAATATTTTTGATTAATCCCAAGTGGGCTGCTTAAGACACAGGTATAAAGTATTAACAGTCTCATAAGCTATCAGGGGTGTGGCTTAACCAGCTAAGCAAGTTTAACCCTGAGGACCTGAGAGAGAGGAATAAAAAGCTATAGCCCTAGAAGGCCACCTCTGAAGAAGTAGAAGAGAGGGAGTGACAGAGAAGAAAGAAGGGGCTCTACAAAGAAGTAAGGAAAAGGACTATGAAGAAGAGGTTGCTGCTCTCCCGGCTGCTGGTGCTTTGGGGGACAGAATTGCTGCTTGTTCTTCCTGCTGCTGTCTCCTGGTTTGCTGGACTTCTACTGAGACTGGTATTATCCCCAAAGAACCTAAGGACCCTAATCAGCAGAAAGTAGTTCAAGGAGACCTATGTACCTTCTTCTTTAACCTTCTTTCTCTCCTGCATAGTGTTGGGTTGGAGGGAATGAGGGGTGGAAGAGAGGTAGAGGTATTAAACAAAATAAATTAAATATAGTGAAATAAATTAAAGTGTATAGTTAAGTAAAATAAAAGCCACTTGCTACAAGTGGCACCCAGACGTAAGGCAAAGCATTATGGGAAATTTTGTATCTAACGCTGTGGAGGAGATCAAAGGATTTGAAGGAGTAAACAGTGAAGGCTGATGCCACTGGGTTCTCTCCCGCTTTGTGCTGAAAATGGATTTTTTTTTTGTATGTTGCTGTTTTTCCTCCTGTATGAGAATAGCCAGATTTTTTTTGTCAAAATGGAACTCTGGGAAATGTACACAATTGGTTTCTAGTGGCAAAAAGTCAAGATTTTCTGGCATTTGTAAACTTTTTGGGAGAGGTCAGCATCGGACAAATGAATTTATGTCCAAGAGGGACATACAAGGTAATCTTTTGCAACCAGGAAGAATTTTGGAGTCCTACCCCAAAGCCCCACTGCAAAATGTGTGAGCCATTTCAGACAAGAGGAGTTGAGAGTTATTACCAAGATAGAACAGCCAAAAGTTACCAGGTTATAAAAATAAACTACTGATACAAAAAGCATTTAATTCATTGAAAATGTCTTTGTTACTCACTTAAAAATGCAATTTTATTTATTTATTTATTTATTTATTTATTTATTTATTTATTATTTATTACTTCAGGTTACATCTCCATCATAGTGTCCTTTCTCCACCCCTCCCAGTCCCACCCTCCCATCCTCTATCCCCATTCCAGTCCATTTGAAAGCTACTATTGAAAACTGTGTAGGATTTAAGAACTTATAGTTTTGTTAGATTTAGTTTAGTTAATTGCAAAAATATGGTACATTGAGTCGCTTGTATATGTTTTTTAAGTTAAGTATATGGTACATAGACTTTTAAAAAGCAATGTTTGTCTATTTAGAGAGACAGATAGATGATTGATGGATTTCAAAAACCACAAGGACCTACAGAAAATCACATTTAAGATGTTTTAATGAGAAAAGTTTTTTCTGATAGACATCTGCTCCTGGCAGCACTCTCAGTCTACTTGAAAAAAGATGATGGGCATTAAAGAAACAAACGTGGCAAGATAGTCACTGGCCAAAAAACTGCTGATAGCAGGCTGTCTGTCCAACTGTGAACAAGCAGGACACTAAAAAGTCAACTGACAAATGTTACAGAGATAAGGTAGGCTAGTCCTTTAATATTTCTGCTTCACAGAAAAGTTTGTCACATATTCCGTGTTACAAGAACCTGCCGGTAAGTACCTGGAATTCCTCTTCATGTAAATAGAGCATTACAGGTGATAAAGGGAAAAACAAAGAAAAACTTCGAAAAAGAACAACAACAAAAAAAATCATCTTATTAATAGAATGTGGAACTCCTACCTACTTCAATACAATTTCAATAAAATAATAAATATTTTATAATATTTTATCATTTCAGATTTTTTATGTACTATTATCATATTCTCTCTCCAAGCTCATCCAACATCTGTTCTCATACCCCTAAACAAACAACTTCAAGTCCAGTTTGTGCTGTCCAAATGTTCTTGGCTGTGGGGCCTGCTGTGGATCTTGGTTGACCGACTGAGTCATGCCTTTAGAGAAAACTGATTCTCCCTCCCTCAGCAACTATCAATTACTAGAGTTTCCTCAGCTAGAGGTGGGACTTCATGCTCACTCCAGCCTTCCGTGCTGGAGTTTTCTTGCTTCAGCCAGTGCAGGTTTTGTGCATGCTGTCACAAGTGTTGTGAGTTCACATGTGTTATTGCTGTGCGCGGCAAACACAGTTTCCCTGCTGCCATCTACCAGCTCTAGCTCTTACTCTTTCTGCCTCTTATTCACAATCACCTCTGAATCTTAGGGGAAGGGGTGAGATATAGATAGATGTTCCATTTAGGGCAGAGCACCCCACTGTCTCTGACTCCTTTTCTCTGCGTGTAGACTGTGGTGAGCCCCGACACAGGTCACCACAGAAGGCGGTTCTCAGGGAAAGGTGAGTGCTGTCCACCCACTCGAGACAATCACACGAGACAGGGGTGATGTCTAAATATTTCTAGTTTTATTGTTTTGTTTTCTGTCTTATATACAGAACCAAATGGGGGATTTCCACATGGGCCAATCACATTAAAGGTCAAACGATCGCACCACATAGCATAAGCCTGGTAACATGATAATCATGCACTGATCACAAGTGTGGAAGTCTTGCTCCCCCAATCAGCTATACCCACGATTGGGTTTCAACTCCACCCCAGCATCTTCTGGCTGGCACCATCTTAGATATCTCCCACAAGTTAACTTTCATTTTCCCAGAAATGAGGCATTTCTCATAAGCCTCCATTCCCTGGGTCCCAGCAGTAGACCACTTGCGGATTTCTGGGTTAAGTTTTCTCTCCCACAACAGGAAGCTTTCCTGATGAACATTGAGACATGCACTGTCTGTGTGTATAGCAGTAAGGCCCAGGAGTGAATCCATTTTTATACTAGTCAAAGGGAGTAAATGTAAACCAAAGCACTGTTTTAACAACTTAGAGAACATCACTCACAACTGATGATGGCAACATCTGCCCTAGGTCATTCTTGGTGACACTGATAGAGCCTGAATCAAAACCAGGAATAAATTAATGTTCTGTATGGTCCTCAGACATATTGCGTTCTGTCTCACTTGTTGCATTTTATGGCCATTATCATCTGTCCAATAAATTTATTGTTATAAAGAAGATTTAACATTTAAATATTTATCCATGATGGCTCTGTGCTCTATGTGCAAACAAAAACTTGTATTCTGCAAGTTAGTAGTCAAATCAAAAACCATAAAAAACATGGAAGACAATATTAATATCTCTGCAATAAGAGTCAGAGTGGCCTCCAGAAAAATCACCCTATTAAACAATTCATTGGAAAGTAGTAGAAGTGAAAAGCCCCAAAATAGAATAAAGTATTAGAGAATTGTTTTCTTTCCCATATTAAAGAGCAGGATTTAGAAAACAAGGCCTCTTGGACTACAGACTGCACAGACTCAGGGAAAAATTATGGAAAAAAAAAGAACAGCTAAGTTTTGTGCTTGTTCTAGCTCAGTGTCTGCAGATGGTGTATGAGAAAAACAAAGAACTAAGCTGGACAAATAAATTTCTAAAATTAAAAAAAGATTATTGGGCCTTTAAGAAATTTATCACTGTAATATGTTAGCTTTAATGGGTATATTTTTATAGTAATGAGCTATTTTAGACAAAGACAACATAACTTTTCAATTCTGTGGCCAAATGATGTATGAATAAATTGTTGTGATATTAAATTAAGAAACTTGTAAAATATCTTTCTCGCTATCATCTCTTTATTGTCTATCTTGAGAATTTTAATGATAAAAGTATTATTGAAAAAGTTTGGTAACATGTCACTTTTCAAATGAATCTTTTTCTTTTTAAATATATTATTTTTAATTGAAGTAGAATTAAATCCGTTTGACTCCTCACTTCCCTCACTCCAGCCCCTTTATTTACCTTCCCTCAAGTTTTCTCAAGCTCCTCTCATGTTTTTCATTCATTATTATTGTCATGCGCATATTTTGTGTATTCTCACATGTATATAAATATGACATGCTCATTTTATATATTTGTGCATGTATGTGTTCTGGGTTTAGCACTGTATATTGAAAAATCAATAAGATCATTCATCCATATGAGAGTCTAATTCTCCTTCTCCTTGCAGTCAGTAGTTGCCTGCAGTTTTCTGTTTGGGGATGGGATCCCAGGAACTTTCTCCCTTCTACATGAGCATGTACATTGATATTGCATTATTCTGGTCTTATTTATGTAGCCATTTCTAGGAAACACTGTTTCAGAGCAGGGTTCCTGGTGTTCTTGCTTATACAATATACCCTACCCCTCATCTGTGATGTTCCCTGAGCTGTAGATGGAGGGTGTGATGTAGATGCTCCCATTATGCCTGGGGTCTCACCATCTGTCCATCTCTGTATTGGGTCTAGTTATGGTCTCCATTTGCTGCAAAGAGAAAATTCTCTGATGAGGACTGGTAGCTACACTTCTGTGTAGGTTTAGATGTGGTGAAGTGTTAAGCTGGGATATCAAAGTGATGGTAATAGAGTCTTCTCTAAAGTCCATGACCTGACTAGCCCTAGGAAGCTCACTAGGTTTCCAGTACCAGGCATGATTTCTCTTCAATTGAATAGTCCTAATATTCATTTAGACAGCTGTTGGTTGCCATCAACATGTGAGCACCATTTATTGAGCATTTATGGATATCTTACTATGCAGGTAATTGTTGTGGTTCATAGGTGTTGCAGCTGTGGATGGAAGCAATTAAGCAGCCCTAAACAGCTGCATGTATTTTTTCAATACTCAAAATTTTCTCCTAGAAATTTATCTTCTGGGTAGTCTTACACATAAGAGAAATGCCAAACACAAGAAACATTTGGTGTTCCATTATATATAATATCAGAAGACAATAAGAGAAGGCAAAATATTTAGTAGAGAAATACCACAAACTTAAGATAAATACTAAATGAGTAATTTTAGTGTATTATAAAAAAGAGAAAAATAGTGTATGAAACTTTAATGGATATACAGTAAAATTTTGACTTCTGCAACAAATTTAAATGTAACAGAACATTTGTAAGGGGCTATCACACTAGTGCAAAAGCTATTCTTACATAAATAGTGGTGGCAATGCCTGACAATGCTGCCAGTCTACTGTTAAACTACTTTATTTGCAATGAAATATACATTATGCATAGGAATCTAGAGATCTGAGAGTTTAATATGTTTTTCAGACTTCATCAGTTACTTAAGCAGCCATTGGGGCAAAGTAGAATTAATCAATTGTATTTCTTATTTGCAATTGTTCCCATGCATCTATCTAACAAATTTATATAAAGCCGATATAAGGGGCAGAATTACATAGACCTCTCACCTCACAAAATAAACTTGAATAGTCTTTTTTAGTAATCTGAGCAATGGAGGCTGATGATTGGCTGTTGAAACTTCCTTCTTGACCAGGTGTAGAAAAAGTTTTTCTTTCAGAAAAGCAGCAAGTTTATTGCATAATATTTTCAGGCCTTATGGTTTATGATAGTTAAGCATTGTCAGAGTTTCCAAAGTGATAAAAATTGCGATCCTTGTTGGACCATAACAACAAACTCAAACACCATGAAATGAATAAATTCAACCACTTTTTGATTAAAAAACAGAACCCACCACGGTCAAAACACCATATGTTCAATGATAAGTTAACACCAGACATACTTTATAAAAGATGACATATTTAAAATATTGAAATAATATCTTGGGAATCATGACATACTTTTGTTCCCTCCCTTCCCAAAATTCTAGCTAAAAATTTGCCAATTAATATCTACTTGTATCTAAAAGTACTAAAAAGGAAGATTTTGTTTGTGCGTGTGTATGTGGTATGTGTTTGGGCTAATGTTTATTATTTTATTTAAAAATTTGTGTGCAATATATTTTGGTCATGTACTGGTTGGTTTTGTGTGTCAACCTGACACAAGCTAGACCAATCAGAGAGGAAAGAGCCTCAGTTGAGAAATTGATTGATGGGGAGGACCCAGCCTATTGTAGGTGGTGCTATCCCTGGGCTAGTGGATCTGTGTTCTGTGATAGAGCAGGTGGTGAGCTCACACAGACCCCAAAAGATCTACAGAGTACTTACCCACTCATAAGTGGATATTAGCCAATACATACAGGATCATCATGCTATAACCCACAGGACCCAGAGAAGCTGATTATCAAGGAGGGCTCAAGGGATAACATTTAAATCTCTCTAAGTAGGGAAGACAAAATACACATTGGAAATGGATGGAGGGAGGGATCTGGGCAAGAACCCAGCATTGATGCTACCTGAGAAATATTACCCAGCAAATAATGGGGCAAAAATCTGAGAGTCTTGAAGGGTTGGAGGAGGGTCTGAGGAAGCCAAAGGGATCAAGGATTCCACATAGCCAATTAACTCTGACACAAGGTGGCTTAAAGAGATTGAACCACCACGCAAAGAGCTTGTAGGGACTGTCCCTTGGCCCATTACATATATGAAGATGATAGGCTGCTTGGTCTTCGAGTGGATCCCCTATACCAATTGCGTCTATACCAGACATGACGATGTTGCCTCCCTCAGGAGTTCTTGTTCCTGGGAGACCTGCCATGTCTTGCCTCTATGGAGGGGGAGGCACTGTGATGTGGCTTGGTGTACCAGGGTGGGTTGGTGCTCCATGTGGGAAGAGAGTGTGGGGGTGAGTGGGTGAGAGGGAAGAGTGGAGAGAGGTTGGGATTGGAATATTAAAAAAAAAAAGAAACAAACAAAACCCAGAAAATCTTAAAGAAAAAAGGTTGAGCAAGCCAGTAATCAACACCCTCCATGGCCTCTGGGTCAGCCTCTGTTTCCTACTGCCAGGTTCCAGCCTTGCTTCAGTTTCTGTCCTGACTTCCTTTGATGATGAACAGCAATGTGGAAGTGTAAGTCGAATAAACCCTTTCCTCCCCAACTTGCTTTTTGGTCATGGTCATTACAGCAATAGAAACCCTAAGACAGTCATATATAGTTTTTACTGGTGATATAATCACTTTCTTCAGAGGCTTGAATGAGGGGAGAGCCTGTAAAGCGCAGACCTCCCAGTGATTATTTTTGTTAAAATGAAATTAAAAATTTTGCCACAAAGAAATAATAAATATTTAGGAAGAAGGGTAGGATAATTATTTTGACTTGATAGCTTAACTTCCTATACTTAATAATAGAAGAAGTTATTTAAGACAACAAATGTATTTCATTAAGCTATATAATTATTTGTCTATTAAAATAAAACAAGAAATTATTTCTTCTAGAAAAAACATGCTTATTGATTAAGATTATTAGATAAATCTATTTAAAATTTTAAATAAAAGGCTTCTTTTCTGACAAGCTTTAATTGTTCCAAAGGTCAAAGCTAAAGTGTCTATTCTGACTTATTATATGATTGTTAAAAGAAGAATGACAGCTTCACATGCTCTGAATTACTACAAAAATATGGTAATCAAAGCAAGTGTCTGTTTCATATAGCTTGATAGATTTTAATACACAAAATTATGAAACAATACTTGACAGTAGCTGACGTTAGAGATCTTTACACATTTGGACGGTGTTGTCCTCTTCATGATATTTGTGACTTGCCATTTTTCTTGAAAAATTAACTTGTCAAAATCATTACAAGAATAAAATAAGACAGAGCATATTTTTTGCAGTGGATTTCAGATGCTTATTAAGTCAGAGTGGCATTTTATGAACAGACACTGATAAAAATATGAGCTAGCCATTTTCAGATACACTAGTGGGTGTTTTGTGAAAACACAGAAATATGTACAAGTATATTTAGATAATTTGCTTTTGTTTTATAAGATTAAAAAAATGCTTGGCTAAGATTTCTTAGAAAAATAGCCAGTAAATGGCTGAGATAGAATAGGTACAAGATAATTTTGGATTAATCTCCTGTGTTAGATGATTTCCACCATCATGTACACGTCTCGCCTGCAGTGCACCAAGGTGACCAGGGTATCCCAAATGCTGGGCATGACACGTTTGCAGAAACAGGGCATACAGTTACATCTGCAGTGTATGGGTCAGACCAACCAGTCCATCACCCAACACATGGAAGGCCTCTTGTAAGAGGGTGATGTGCTCACCCTATTGGAGTCAGAAACTGAGGCTCAGAGCTTGATTTGACATTGTTGTTGGGTCCTGGACATCCCTCACTTGGCCCATAGGATGATGTCCAAAGCTTATAGCATTTGTATCGTGTTAAAAGGAGTCTAATTAGCATCATATAAAAATGAGGAGGATATGCTCCCCACACTCAAGACTTGGTTAGATGTTGGTCAAGTTCAGCTAAGTGTCAGTTTGATGAAATAAGGAGCAGCAGACCAGTGAGCACCTTTTACTTACAGAGTATTGAGCAGCCAGCATCAGGGAGAAAACTGCAGAATATTTGAACTAAAAAGTTGCTTTGTGACATCATGAAGTTTGTATGAGGCAAAACAAATTAATCAGCTCTTATTACATAATTGTAAAATCACTAAAGACTACTTAACTATTTACACAAAGGAGTCACAACTGTCAGTAAAAACAATCAGAAAGTATCTTGTTCAGAAGCTCAAAGAAGCAACACTGATGGTGAACACATTAAGTTCATCGTGAGTGGTTAAGTGAGATGGTTCCGCTGATAAAGGTGAATGTTGCCATGTCTCAGGACTTGTGTTCCATCCTCAGAACCCACTTGTTAGACTCAAAGAATTGTTCCCATCCCCACCTCTCACCCCACAGAGTCCCCTCTCTTTGTCCACTCATGACATCTCTTCTATTTCCTCTTCTCAGCAATTCAATCCTCCCTCCATTTGAGCCTTCCTTGTTACTGAGCATCTTTGGGTCTGTGAATTATAGTATGGTTCTCTTTTACTGTATGGCTAATATCTACGTATATGTGAATGTATACCATGTTTGTCTTTATGGATCTGGGTTACCTCACTCAGGAAGATCTTTTCAAGGTCCATCCCTTTGCCTGCAAATTTCATGACGTCCTTGATTTTAATAGCTAAGTAATATTCCACTGTGCAAATGTACCACATTTTCTTTATCCATTCTTTGGTTGAGGGACATCTGGGTTGTTTCCAGTTTCTGTCTATTATGAATAAAGCTTCTATGAACATAGTTGAGCAAGAGTCCCTGTGGTATAGTGGAGCATTTTTTGAGTGCATACCCAGGAGTTTGGTATAGCTGGGTCCTGTGGTAGATCTATTTCCAGTTTTCTGAGAAAGCACCAATTGTGTATCCAAAGTGACCATACAAGTTTTATCTCCCACCAGCAATGGAGAAGTGCTCCACTTGCTCCACATCCTCTCCAGCATGCGCTGTTACCTAACTTTCTGATCTTACCCTTTTTGACAGTTGTAAGATACAAACTCAGAGTCATTTTGATTTGCCTCTCCCTGATAGATAAGGATGTTCAACATTTCTTTAAGTGCTTCTTGACCGTTAAAGATTCTCTATGGAGAATTCTCTGTTTAGATCTGTGCTCCATCATTTAATAGGGTTATTTGGTTTTTTGATGTCTAGTTTTTTGAGTTCTTTATTCATTTTGGGTATCAGCTGTCTGTCAGATGTAGGGTTGGTGAAGATTTTTTCCCAATGTTAGGCTGTCATTTTGTCCCTTTGACAGTGTCCTTTGCCTTACAGAAGCTTGTTATTTTCATGATGTCCTAGTTACTAATTGTTGACAGAGATGGGAATAGGAGGGACAGGAAATAGGTTGGGGAAGGATGGAGGAGGTGAGTACTGGCAGAGAAAATTGAAATGGATGGGGCCATCTTTTAGAAGAGATAGAAACGTAGGGCAGTGGCAACACCCAGAAATCTATGCGGGTGACCCTGGCTAAGACTCCTAGCATTGACACATATGGAGCCTGAATTGGCCATCTCCTGTAACCTGACAACACTTCCAATGGAGGGATTTGGACACCAATCCAGTCACAAAACCTTCGACCTACAATTTATTCTTCCACCAGATGTGCAGGAGTGAAGATGGAGCATAAATTGAGGGAACAGCCAGCTAATGACTGGTCCAGATTGAGAACCATTCCATGGGATGGAACCCACCCCTGACAGTATTAGTGATATTCTGCTGTGCTTGCAGTCAGGAACCTAGTAACTGTTTTCAGAGAGGCTTCACCCAGAAGAATGAGTATCTATTGATAATATATATCTGTTATTATAGTGCTATTATTTTGTTATATTTTGATATATGTAAGTTTAGGATGGGGGATCTATTTTACTAATGGTTCTAGAACTTGCCATCTAGTGAAAGAAAACCTTGAACATCCTATCACTCACCTCTACTTCCCAAGCAATAGTATTGTGGATGGGCCCCATCATACCAAATTTATGTAGTGATAGATCTCAAACCCAGGTCTTTGTACATATTAGGCAAATAAGTACCAGTGGAGCTAGGTTCATTGCCATCTAAAAATGATTATTTATGTACAATTATTTTACTTCATATAAACTATTTTTAACACTCAGAAAAATCCAATTTCCTTGGACATAATCATGAAAATAAATTTATAAAGTATTTTTAAAATAGGGGTGAGATGATTTTACTTTATATGTCAATATTTAATTATTTCTTTCAAGGATTTTAGCTTTCAGGGTTCAGTTTTATTAAAAACATAACTATAATATCAGGTTTATATTTTTTCAATTAACCACATTATACATTGACAGCATTTTTAATATTTTTAATTTATATGATGCTATTTTCACATATTACACTGAGCTGGTCTAATGGAAGAATATACTGGGCAATGTGAAAATTATTCTAGTTATAGCAGCAAAGAACACTTTTTCAAACTTGTCAGAAATATTTTTGTGAGATTTATAAAAAGTAAAAAGTTTGACATATACTCTAAGAATTTTGGCAAGGGCATAAAATATTTCTTGAAAGTAAGAATTGCTTTTTGTTCTAGAAGTATGAATCCTAGAAGTGGAAAGGCATTTGGGACAGGACAAGGAATTGTTTTTCCTTTCTTTTACTTTTAAAGTAAATGGAAACTTTCCAAATATCTGTATTGTTGATTATCTTACCTGTAGGAAATCATTTTTATGTATATTTACCATGTTATTTTACAAAATGCTTAAATAAACTTTAGGAAGAATGCATAGTATAATTGTAAGATCTTTAACAACCTAAATACCTAGCATGTGGAAACCTTTTAATGAACTAGAGACATTTAGCAGATAATTGTCCTTACATGCAAACCAGCAATAACCTTTGTTTCAGAATAATTTTCCTCATGTTTTCCCAATCAGGTTCTTAGTCTTTCCTGAGCCAGTGGAATATCTGAATTTGGCTCATTTATGTTTTTTAACCTATGAGCATCTTACTACATTGTAATTTTGTCTATTTTTCTCATGAATCTTTAAGTCATGTTTGAGAATTTAAGTTGTTTTCAATTTTCCCCACAGTATTTAATAGAAATTGACTCTGTTAAATGGATTGATAAATAAATAGGTTTTCAAGTCTCTATTGTCATTATCATTTGTTTGTCCTATTTGATGAAATCTTTTTTTTAATTTTTACTGATTGTAGGAGTCAGACCTTTGTTTAATACTCTCAGTAGGCTGAGGTGTTAAGGAGTAGAGCACAGATGTTATTCAGTATACATTTTACCAATGACTCATAGGATACAGGTTTAGATCAAATACAGAGCCCACATCTTTTTTTGAAGAAGTATCTATCCAACCATCATGGGTCCCAATTAATGTCTGATCTTTTGTTGTCCATGTGTCTTATAGTGCATTTCTGAGACAGAAAGTTACATGAATGGCTGAGTATTACTCCAGCTTGAGGCTACATCTGTTTGCTACTTTAAATGCTTTTAATATTTTGTTTTACATTGAACTATATTTTCCTATGTTTATGTGACACCTTGATATGTTATAGTAGTTCATGTATACAGGGTGTAATGATAAAATGCAGGTGGTAGCTAGTCCTTTTCTTCAATCTTCAATCATTTCTACACTTCCAAGTTTTTTTTTTCTTCTGTAGTGACTTTGAATTTATGTCATAGAGTGTTTTAAATAGTCATCATTGTATTTGTTACTTTTCTCAATATGACCAAATGATCCATCAATAGGCAACTTGGGGGAAGAAAGGTTTGTTGTGCCTTACAGCACCTGGGGACATAATTTGTCATGACTTGGAAGGTAGTGGCAGCAGAGGCTGAACAGGAAGTACAGCTGGGGGGGGTCAAACTTTAATGCCTCCCCTAAATGATCCACTATTGTGAGCAAGGCTCCATTTTTTAAGAGTTCTACAGCTTTACAAAACAAGATCAGATGGGACCAAGTAGGTCTTCATAACGCATTAGGTCATGGTGCGGGACATTTCACATTAAAACTACAACAATCATTCTGTATGTTGTAAAATGAAAATAGCTCCCCACCCCTGGGCACCTGTACTCCTTTCATTATATTGTCCTTTCTTCTGCACCTCATAGGCTTTAGTGGCCAACATTCCATTTCTTCCTTCTATGTGATTGATGGATAGTTTAGGTTATAAAAAGATAAGTCAGTATCTATTCTGTGTCTTAGTTCTTTCAATCATGGGTAACCAAAACTGTAACATTACTGTATATCTTAAAAACACCACATTGGTGCTGGAGAAATGGCTCTATGTTTAGGAGCGGTAACTCCTTGAGAAGAGGACCAGTGTTCTGTTTCCAGCATTCACATTCAGCTTTACAGCCATCCTTTGCAAAACTCTAAGGTCCCCTGCTAGACTCGGAGCTCACTGTACTCACATAATTCACATATATGATACATGCATATACAGAATACAAACACATAAAATAAAATGTTAAAAGGTTTTAAAAACTCACTCAAATATGTTGATGGAATTTATTACTAAGTGACCTTTTAAATACCAATTTCTCCCTGCTTTGTGAGCTTCATCTACTATCTTGGGTTCTTAGTATGTTCAGATTAGCTTTACGTATTATGTAGTCCATCAAAAATTCTTCCAAAAGACCAGTTTGGAGAGTGTCTACTAGGCTCAGGGAATCATTTGAGGAGTGAGAACATGCAGTTGGTGTGAGCCCTGACTCAGGTGCAATTCCATCCTTCCATTAGTAGTTGCGATGCACAGAAACTGGGAGAGTGTCCTCTTGTAATATCTTGTCTCAGCTGTCACAGCTTTATGATCTTTATTAAAGAAATCATTGATGGTATGGTGCCAACTGCTAATTCTGTATCAGAGAAAGAAGTTTCATCTTGGGGTCTCCCAGGACTAGTCTGTGGTCCCATAGAGGTTGTCAGCATGAGTAAACAATAAACCATTGAGAAACAAACAAGAGGTGCTTTGCTCCTATTGCAGCTTCTTTTCTCTGTTCTTCAGGTTTAAGTCTTTGAAAGTCAGGGATATAATTGGTGCTAGTAGAACTATTGATATTACACAATAGAAATGAATGTATCATTTTAATGAATATTTTTTCATTACTCAAAAGAATGTTCTTGAAATTATTTCATAAAGCGTTTTCCTTGTTCAGTTAATTTCCACTCAGCACCATGTAAAAATGATCAGCGTCCTAGTTCCTGCCAAATATTTTTGTCTCACTGAGCCTGTCCCCAACTGTGCTGCACAATAACACTTCTTTTATAATTAAATATTCTCCTAGAAACATCAGCTAACAGCATTAATATTTAATCACTCCGTGTCCTATATTTTCTGTCTTACAAAAGCACCAAGTAAGTCCGAGTGGTTATTTCTCATTTTCGGCAATCTCGACCAAAGTGCAAAACTCTCTGATTTTTTTTTTCTTTTAGTTCAACTAGCCTGGTTCTGTTTGCTAAAACCTCCTGGTTCTTTCAGTGCTTTTAGTTAAAATTAAAGAATTCACTTCATAGGGGGTAGAGGGTGGAGGATGGGACTGGGAGGGGTGGAAAGAGAGCGCTGTGATGGAGATGTAACCTGAAGTAATAAATAAACATTAAAAAAAAGAATTCACTTCACATATAATCTTTTCAAAAAGTTACAAGAAACTGTTTTAGTATTCCCATTTCCCAATCAACTTACCAGCAAACAACTAGACAACCTTCTTCCTTTTCTTTCTTCTTTTCTTTCTTTTCAGACCACAATCATTTCTTACCCAGTTGGGCCACTGTCTGGTCCTGCCTGAAGCCACAGTTTACTACCCTTAGGAATGACTGACAAGCCTTTAGCACCTGAAAAGAGTGTTGGTCTCTAGGAGGAGGGGAGACTGATGTCCCTCTTCCCGCTATGTTATCACATTCTGGTATCCCAAGAATATGTGTCGGAATTGGTGCAGTTATATTTGATGAAACACATAATTACTGGATGGGAACTCAATGCAAACATATCTCTTTTATGTCTCTGCTCATGCTCACACTTGGTATTTGTGGCCCGACGGGCACACTCAAGTGATTGCATCTAATATCTGCAGCCCAGCATGAGGGAGAAAAATGGCCCCAGGATCTAAGAGGTGCATTTTTGATTATTACTCTAGGTAATTATATTGGATTATAATGGCACAAAGTATAGGCCAATCAATTTTCCCTTCTCAGAGAAAGATAGAAGAAAGGAAAATACATTCACAATAAACCCATACAATTTAAAACCAAAGAATGTTTCTATTATTTTCAGATATGCTTCATACTAAGTTTTTATAGTTTGGTGTGATTTTTCTCTTAATGTTTAAGAAACTTTGTTCATTTTATAAGAAGGAAGAGTTTTAGATGTGTTTGTTGCTAGTACAATCTGCTTACAGTGAAAATGAAATCGATAGCAATAAGTATGTGGCTTTATTTCCAATTTGTTGGCTCTCCATTATCACATGTGATGCATTTTAATCTGAAATTTTTAAGAGAAAGTCCCTGTATTTTTGTTATCTTTCTCCTTGCTGTGACCTTGAAAGAACTGAGTAATCCTCTTCCCAGGGAAAGAGCATTCACATTGGATTTCCAGCACCAAATAGTCAGTTCTGAAAACATGCAAGAAACATCCTGTGGACTAGGCAGGCTGTATCCATAAATTCAGTAACACATAATGCACAAATATGTAACAACAATTAAAGAAAAAGTTAGGCATAAAGTTGAGAGACAGCAAGTGGGGTTTGGATGGGAGGGATTGGAGGAACGAAAGGGAAAGGAAGAATGATATATTATAATCCCTAAAAATAAAATATGTAAAAATTAAAAAATAGGAGAATTTATTTTGCATTTCAGGTTGAGTATAGATATAATTCGTCATGGCTCAGAAGAGCCCTGGCAACAGGAGAGGCTCTCTAAATTTTCTTGTAGTCAGAAACTAGAAGCCAGATAGGAAATATTGCCATCCTACTAAATTTCTAGTCCTACCTACATCGACGTAATTCCTTTATCATCAAGGCACTGGCACAGTTTCCACAGCCTTCCAAACAAAGCCACAAGCTGTGAACCAAATAGTTAAACAAGAGTCTATGGGGGACACTCTGTATTTATATCACAGCCGTGCTTTTTAATGTATATGTATCACAATGTACTTATATATTTGTAGTGTTACTAATGGGCTTCTGCTTAGCTTATATATCATCTATATATACATATACATACACGTACACATATACATATACATATTTTAATTAGGGACACATGATTATCAGTAAATGTTTTGAAAATTTTTAAATAGAAATTCCAGTTACAAGAAAGCATAAATACTTGCAGTTTCTATTGTCCTGTATACTAGAGAATATTCGTGGGAATGTAAACAAATGCAATTTGAGAAAAATCAATCATTTTGTAATTATAAACTACTAAAATGAAAATGTGTTAATATCTAGCCAATGATAAGAGAATCGAGACAGTTTACTTTCAGGCCAGCATGATAGCTCAGCAGGTAAAAAGCAACGGAAACACAGTGACTCGAGGTCAGTTTTCGTAACCCATGGTGGAAAGACAGATTATTGAAGATTGTGTTCTAACCTCCAGACACATGCCACAGCATATGTGTGCCTGCACTCATGTATCATATGCACACTTGCACAAATAAATACATATATGCCACACACTTTGACTAGATTAGATCTTGTTATCAAGGTCCAAGTTTGTGAACTGACTATTTTCTCTCCACCCGCTCTACTCCTTTAAAACCATTCTTGCTTCATTCCTACGCTGAGTTACTACTTCTGCAATGAACATATCTTTGAGTTTCTTATATCTTTTTTTAACTGACAATTATCTGATATTTTCTCCATTAAATTCTCCATTTGATTTTCTGTTTAGCCTACTATATATTACGTCTGCAGTTTGGCCTATTCTGTATATTTACTGAAAGGTGAGTCCTATTTATTGGTTACAATGATTGTAAATATCATATAAAACACTGAAGTATTAAAAAGAAACAATAAAATATAAATACTTATTTAGGCATAAACAGGACAATTGGGATTATATTTTGTTTTAGAAAAATAAATTAAAGATCTTTAAGAATAGAAAAAAGAAAATAAGCTCATGGAAGTCTCATATTCATCCCCTGTCTTTGTGTGAAATGGGATCCAAAAGAGAGACTTCATTCTGTACAGTTCTCACCCCAGCGTGTGGGAGGTGGAGTCAGAAGAGTCAGGAACTCAGAATCATCCCTGACTGCTTGACAAGTTCAACGTCAACCTTGGCTCCCTAAGATGTTGTCAATAAAGGAACTTTCACATTATTTTTTTTGCTTTATATCTTGGATTGAGGTGGTACAAATCCTAAAGTTTCATTCTTATGCATTCTCAGGGTTATTTTGTGTAAAACTGTGGAAATTTAAGAAAAAGAATATTTCGTTAGAAAACTGTGAATGGAAGTTATCCAAAATAAAAAGTATAAGAAATATTTCAATATATGAAAATATTAACAGGTGAGTAATGAGAGATTTTCTTGATTAGAGAGATTGGTATATATATATATATATATATACACACATATATATGTATACACATGTATATGTATATATATGTATATACATGTATATGTATATATATATGTATATATAATTTCAAATAAGAGGAGTTAAAGTTGGCCATGATGGATAACATTTATAATCTCATAATTGAGAGGCAGGGGTAGGGTTTGCCAGGAAGTCAATGCCTCCCTACACCATGACTGTCAGTAATTTGATTTAAAAAAAAATCAACAGATCTATAAAGAATTGTGTTGGTATTTTGATAGGAATTGCATTGAATCTATATATTGCTTTTGGTAGGATAGCCATTTTTATTGTGTTGATCTTACCTATCCATGAGCATGGGAGGTCTTTCCATCTTCTAAAGGCCTCTTCCATTTCTTTCTTCAGGGGCTTGAAGTTCTTGTTGTATAGGTCCTTTACATGCTTGGTTAGAGTTACCCCCAGGTATTTTATGTTGTTTGTGGCTATTGTGAAGGGGGTTGTTTCCTTTATTTCTTTCTAGGTATATTTGTTTGTTGTATAAAGAAGGGCTTCTGATTTTTTTGAGTTAATTTTGTATCCAGCCACCTTGCATAGACATAGCACAGGAAGGTCCAAGAAGAAGGGGCAGATTATTGAATATGCCCTTATACCTTTGTATATTGATACAAAATTAGTAGTATATTTGGCTAAAGTGGTATTGACCATTGTTTATTGTGCAAAAATAAGATTGTATTGGATTACATTGGTATTGATCTTTGTATATTGATACAAAATTAAGATTATAGTTGGCCACAATGGTATTGACCCTTGTATATGGACGTAATATTAAGATTGTATTGGGATACATAGGCATTGATCTTTGTATATTGATACATAATTAAGAGTATATTTAACCACAATTGAATAGATCTTTGTATAATGATACAAAATTAAAGGTAACGCTTCCTAATGGTATCATACCTAGAGATACTTAAAAATAAAATGTGAAGCTCTGGCCTCGTGATACCAACCGTCTAAAACTGTTTAGGATAGTTAAGTAAAACAAACTCCTAGTCATGCAAACATGTCACTTTGTTAGCTACTATGACAGTTTATCACAGGTATTCTCTAAACTACTCAGTAATCAAGTTGTTAAGAGACAAGCAACATTTGCTTATCTAAATACAAGAGATGGATAGGGCATCTTCAAAAACCCCAAGAGGTCTGCAGAATATGGCATTCAAAGATGTTATCTTAAATTAAGATTTTCTTTTCTTCTTCTTCTTTTTTTTGATATCGAGACATATCAGCTCCTGACAGCACCCCCTATTCTACTCCAAGTAGAAGATAAGCATTGAAGAATCTCCAGTGTGAGATGGTTGAATTAGTGGCAAGCCTATCTCTTGGCATGAAAAAACTCCTTGCTCCAACTGCAGACAGACTGCTGTCCAAAAAGGACAAAACTTGGTGGCAGGGAAGTCGACAGCCTGGCTCTGCCAAGACAGGGTGGGTAGGTCCTTCATAATCCCTGCTCTACAATAAATGTCTGTCAGAGAAACAGGACCCAAAGGCTGAAGACTGATGCAGGAATGTATGGAGAGAAAATGGAAACTGTCCAGGCAGTCACTGGTATGTTATTTCTTGGTTTTGGAGGCTGCAGGCCCTGCACTTCCTATATAAGTAGATATATTTATCCCTCTCAGGTCTCTGAGGTGGTTGAAGAATAGACAGCTAGGGTCTCATAGTTAAATTTTGAGTTGTTTAGGAATCAAGAGGGTGTTATAGATCTAAGAAGTTACTCTTAAAATTGTGTTGCAAGTTGGTGTGAATGTTGAGTTAGATATAGACCTTTAAACTCATGGAGATGGTTAGATAGTAGAATGTTAAAGTCAGGGGCCAAATATGTATGGACTGGACATTGGGAAGGTATGCTGGGCCATTTAACTCTCATAAATGTGACATATTTATATCTGTTGTTTTGTATAGTATTTACTGTTATAGGAGAAGGAACCATCTGTTGGACTGAGAGGGGAAGCTGCTGGGGGGAAGAAGGTGGAAGGGTGGGATAGGAAGGGGGAATAGGGAGGGGTTTGTGACTGAGATGTAACTTGAAGAAAAAAAAATAAAGTATTTAAAAAAAATCAACATATTTTTAGAAGGAGTAGTTTTAGGTTATAATCTCTGACCTTAACTCTATATAATTATAGTTAGTAATATTCAATTAGAATGTCTATAAAGTTAAATAGTTTCAAACCAAGAAATCAAACCTGCACAAACGCACACTGAAAAGAAACTGGACAAAGGATAAACATCTATGCTGATGACACATGCATTGATGGATAATTAAATGTGTAGGTAGATGATAAATACATAGGCATTAAATAGGTTTTAGGATTTTTATAAAATATTCATCGTTCTCCATTTTAGCTATATTTATAGTAAAAATAAGAGTTTTACTTAAAATGCAAACAAGATGCAAGACTGATAAGAGACTGTTAGGAAAACCACAAAGCATGAAAAGAATACATGAAGAAACTTACTATCTTAAAGATTGTTAAAACAGTTCAGTATGTGAGCATGGCCAGTAGAAATGGGAAATCCCACAGACCCACACAAGTAAGGATGAGGATCTACACTCAACAGAAGGACTTCACAGTGTTTTCTTCTCAATTTTAGTAAGTCATTATTTAAAATTAATTCTTAAGACAGAAATTCATGATAAGTCACCATTAAATATGGTCTGGTATTTGTTCTCTAGGTGAGGCTCATCTCAAAATCATAATTTTTCCTGCCTCAGTGTTGGGAATCAGATTGTGCTAAGCTTTCTCTTGAGTCCTGGATGTACAGAATAGTAATGTCGTCCTTTGTCTAAAACCCAGAACATGCTTGGCAAAACCAGTGGTGGCCTGGGTCCAGGACCTGGGGGAGCCTCTCAGATCCTGAGACTCCAACTTTTCCCACATAAATGGCTGTGGTTATCAGTTCCAAGGCTGCTAAGTGTGAAACATTTGAGATACCCCGTTTCTTTTGTGGAACATTGCATAATTAGCATCCTGCTTACTTCCTCCTGTTGTGTGATGGTTTTTGGATGATACTGTTCCATTTTCTCCTGTAAACTATATATAAGATCCTGTACTTAATAAACTTGCTTGTATGACCCATCAGTTTGTACATAGTGCTGGGTTTTCATTAAAGCAGATCCACATCCAGGCATAATAATCCACTTCAAATTGGTTGCTGATATGTAATATTTAAGTCTTTGAGAATTTTGTACAATGAATTTGGTCATGGTCATAATCCTCACCCTAATTCTTTCTAGATCCAGGCCCATCTCCATGTTTTTTTTTTGCCCAAAATTCAGTGTGGGGACAACTCCCAGTGGACAGTCTACCTACCAGGGCCATTCATATCTTTAAAGAAAACCAACTAACTCTCCCTCTCCCTATAGCTATCGATTGACAAGCTATTAATATAAGCAGGACTTCATGGCCACCCCTCAGACTTTATCCTGGTACTTTTTTACAGCTTGAATTTGCACAGATATTGTGCATATTGTCACAATCACTATGAGTTCATAAATGCAACTGCTCTGTTATATCCTGAGAACACATTTTTTTTTTTAATAGTCATCAGCCATCTTTGGCTATTACAGTTTTTCTCTTCCTCCTATAGCAATTCCTGAGCCTGAACAAAGGAATTTGATACAGATGTACAATTTAGGCTTCAGTACTTCACAGTCTTTCAATTTCTGCCCCTAGAACAGTTATGGCTCTGTCTCTGCGTTAATAGGCATCAACGGTAAGAAGCTTCCCTGATAAGAATTGAGAGATGCACTTAGCTATGACCAAAATAATGTCCCTAAAAGTCTATTTAACAGTAGGTCCATTTAGATAATAAAAGTAGTAGTATCTCCCATAGGGTCTACGAACTATCTAGCCATAGATTCTTGTCCCAAATAATAGACTTGGTATGAGTTTCATCTTGTAGAATGGGTCTTAAATCCAATGTGCTTTGCTAGTTCTGTGACATTCATGCCACTATTGCTCCGTGGGCAGATCTTGCCAGGCAAAGTCATTATAGCTTTCAGGGTTCATAGCTGGGTAAGCATGATTGCTTTATTCTTCTCATAGCATGCATAGCACCTTCGAGCCTTCTGAAAGCTGACCAGAGGAAATGAAGCTTTGAGGTTAGTTCCAGTCTGATATCTTCACATACTATGTCTCACATATTGTCCTCACAAATATAGACTTACTGTCAATTCATGGGTGGTAACATAGAGCTTATAATGTTTGTGAGCCTAAGTGGTTCCACTGACCAGAAACTCCAAAAAAGTTAACCCATTTCTGGCCCTGAGCTTTTTATTTGATAGCCTGAGAATTGTAGGGGACTTGTCACCCAGTTATAAGGGTAACTCTAAAGTATTATGTCAATGTGCATATGTAAAAATTTTAGAAAACTTATATGATTGTAGATTTCAGACAATTTTTTGAAAAGGCCTTAGAGTAAGTTAGCCCTCCTCATATCCCCTTCTATAATCTGATCATCCTTCTACCCTCTCCATTTAACCTTTCCTGTTTCATTCTTTCCGTATTACATTTTGTACAAGCATATGTCATCTTCACTGCCTGTGAATTCCCTCCCCCTTGCCACTTACTCATATCCTTACCTCTATGGGTATTACAAAGGAAGGATGCATATATAAAGATTCAAAGCCAGCATCCACATGTGAGAGGAAATATGTGATGTTTGTCTTTCTGGGTGTGTATTTCCTCACTCTGAATGATGGTTTCCAGGTCCACCCATACACTTGAATTTCATCATTTTCTTTTTAATTACCACTGAATAATATTCCACTATGTAAATATAAATGTTTTGATATAAATTGTTTACCTAGGTTTTTATTACATTTCTTAGTTATTATGAATAGAACAGAAAAGAACAAGATGAGCACTCATCTCTGTGGTTGGAAATAGAGGCTATTGTTGTTATTATTATTTTATTATTATTATTATTAGCAGTAGTGGTTGTTGTTGTTGTTCTTGTAGTTTACCTCCAAGAATAGCAAACCTGGAGCATGTGGCAGGTCTGTGTTCAGTTTTGTGGAACTTCCACATGGATTTACAGAGTGGGTGCCCAGTCTACTCTCTAACTAGTGAATAATGTTTTCCTTCCCCCACATCCACACCACCGTTTGTTGTCATTTTTGTTGGTTTGTTTGTTTTCTTTTTCCTTTGATATTACCTGTACTCATAGGGTAAGACAGAATATCAAAGTAGTTTTGATTTGTATTTCCCCCATGGCTAATGATGTATAAAATTAACAAAAGTCTCACCCATTTGCATTTTAACTTTTAATAATTCTGCTTACTTCTTGCTGTAGTTTTAAACTGGGTTGTATTTTATTTTTGTTAGTGTTTTTATTTGTCTGTGCCTGTGTGTCTTTGCATATTTTATATAATATCACTCTGTCAAATGTATATCTGACAAATATTTTCTCCCATTCTTTAGGCTTTCTCTTTAAGTGGATGAGGTTGTCCTTTGTTGTACGAAAGCTTTTTAGTTTAAAATGGTCTTTAGTTTAATATTGTCCCTGTTGGTCTTAATGATTGCCTGCTGGGGTCCTGTTCCCAAAGTCCTCTCCTCTACATATAATTTCAAGTTTCTCCTCTATCAGATTTAGGGTTATCCCGTGTTATGTTGAGGTACTTGATCCATCTCGAGTTGATTTGTGCAGTGTGAGAGTTAAGGATTTATTTCATTCTTCTATGTGTAGATATTCAGTTTGATCAACATCATTTCCTGAAGATACTGTCTTTTCTCCAGCATTCATTTGTAACTTCTTTGTTCTTTTTTTTAAGATTTTCTTTTTTTTTAACATTCCAATCACCATCCCCCTCCTTTCTCTCTTCCCAGTCCCACAGTCCCACCTACCTCCTCACCCCACCCCTTACAACGAGAACCAGCCCACTCTGGTACACCAAGCTGCATGAGAACTAAGTGCCTCCTCCTTCATAGAGACCAAGGAAGCTTTGGCAGGAACATGAACTCCTGAGGGAGGTGACATTGTCCAAGTCCAGAATAGAGACCGTTCTGATTGTTGGGGATCCACTTGAGGACCAAGAAGCCTGTCAGCTTCATATCTGTAATGGGCCTAGGGACAGTCCTTACAAGCTCTTTGCATCCTGGTGCAGTCTTTTTAATGCACCTTCTCTCTGAGTTAATTGACTATGTGGGTCTTTTTGTGGAGTCCTTGATCCCTCTGGCTTCCTCAAACCCTCCCCCAACCTTTCTTCAAGACTCCCTGATCTTTGCTTCATTATTGCTGGATAAGGTTTCTCAGATGGCAGCAACACTGTGTTCCTGGCCAGGTCCCTCCCTCCATCCACTTCCAATGTCTATTTTATCTTACCTACTTAGAGGAATTCAAGAATTATCCCTTGATCTCGCCTTGATGCTCAGCTTCCCTGGATCTGTGGATTGTAGTAGCATGATGATCCTGAACATATTGGCTAATATCCACTTATGAGTGAGTAAATACCCTACGTGTCTTTTTGGGTCAGCATTAGCTCACTCAGGATGATTTTTTCTGGTTCCATCCATTTGCCTACAAATTTCATGATATCCTTGTTTCTGAGTAGTATTCCATTGTGTAGATGCACTACCATTTCTGTATTTATTCCTCTTTGTCAAATGCCAGATGGCTATAGGTATGTAGACTTATATTTAGGTTCCAATTATATGCTGTTGATCAGTGTGTCTGTTTTTTAAGGCAATACTGTGATTTTTTTTATTACTTTAGATCTGTAGTATAACTTAAATCAAGTATAGTAATGCATTCAGTAGTTATTTTATTGTTCAGGATTTTTTTTTTTACTATTTATTTCTTACTTCAATTTACATCTCCATCACAGTCCCTCCCTAAAGCCCTCCCTGGCACAGCCTTCCACCCTCCCACTGTCTCCCCCTTCTCCCACCTATCCTACTCCTACAGTGTAAGGTGCCCTACAGATCAGCCCCCCTCAGTTCTGCAGCCATAGGAGGGCCAAGAGCTTCTTCTTGGACTGGGGGCCTACATGGCAGCTCCACTAGGGCAAAGGATCCCACTAACAAGTAACAAAGCTTATGTTCCTTTCAGTCTGTTGGTTGTAGGATAGTTATCCTGCACTATATGGCTAAAATCCAGTTATAAGTGAGTAGATGCCATGTGTATCTTTCTGGGTCTGGGTTAGCTCACTCAGGATGAACTTTTCTAGTTCCATCCATTTGGCAGCAAATTGAATGATTTCCATGTTTCTGATGGCTATGTATGTAGTATTCCATTGTGTAAATGTACCACAGGTTTTTTTTTTTTTTAATCCATTCTTCAGTTGAAGGACATCTGGGTTGTTTCCAGTTTCTAGCTATTTCAAATAAAGCTGTTATTAATATAGTTGTGGAGATGTCCTTGTGGATTTGGGATGTATGTATGTATCTTTTGGATGTATGCCTAGGAGTGGTATGGCTGGGTCTTGAGGTAGAGCTATTTCAAGTTTTCTAAGATATTGCCATTTTGTTGTTTGTTTCAGGTAAATTTCATTTCCATGATGAATCACTTTGTAATTTTAATGGAGATTATGTGGAAACTGTATATTGCTTTTAAAAGAACTATTATTTCCACACTATATATCCTACCAGTCCATCAGCATTGGTAGTCTTTCTATTTTCTATTAGCTTACTCAATGCATTGAAATTTTATCTGTACAAGTGTTTCACTTCCTTGGTTAGAATTTCTCCATCTCATCATGAACATAGTTGTAAAATTTCCCAGTCAAATGATTGGAAACTGATTCAAGAATACATAAATAATATTACCTACTATGATCAAGTTGACTTCATCCTAGAGATGTAAGGATATTGTAAAATATGAAAAACAATAAATGTAATAATCCACCACATAAATAAACTCAGGAAGAGAAATCATATGATCATCTCACTAGATGCAGAAAGGGCCTTTGACAAAATTCAACATATTTTTATGACAAAAATAAACAAATTTATATGGTTACAGGGGATATACCTCAATTTCATGAAGACAGTATAAAAGAAATCCATAGATAATATCATGCTTAAAGGGAAAAACTCAATCATTTCCATTAAAACCAAGAGCAGGATAAGGAAATCTGTGATCTCTGCCTATGTTCTATATAAATTATTATTGCTAGAACAATAAGATAAATGGAGATAATAAAGGTACAACTAGGAAAGGAAGAAACCAAACTGTCCATTTCCTTAATTGCAAAGGATTCTACATATAGAAAATTCAAATGGCCCCATCATAAAACTCCATATGATGAACACATTCAGCAAAACAGGATACACAGTCACATAAAATCAATACAAATTATAAATAAACCAAGAAATTAGAAAAAATTCTCTTCAAATAAAGCTTCAGAAATTCAAATTCCTTTGTTATTTACATAAATAGAAATAAGTTAGTGCAAGGCTTCCATACATTGTTTCTTCTGCACATTTGATTTTAGTATATGGTACATTTCACAGAAACAACCAGTAATTATATATCATTATTCAACTTAATTATTCTGCCTTCAGATTTCCTTAGATTTTAACAGATGCCTTGAATCTTTCTTTTTCTCCTGAAACTTCCCAATTTCTCCTCACTTTAGTTTAATGAAGACTTGAAACTTTTCAGACACATTTTCTTGGTGACTTTGATAGTTTTTAGGAATTCTGTCAAGTAATTTGGAGGAATATATTTGAAGAAATATATAATATGTTTCTCATAATTAAAGTATAGTTATTACACTTGAGATGAAGACCACTAACATATACCAACATTTTATCTATTTATATTAAGGGACATGTAATGAAGAAGCTTGTTCATATTTTAGTCTAGTTTTGATGATCAGACAGAATTTGGAAAGATTCTCCATTGTGGAATTTCTCTACCCTCTGTCTATTGTACTCATTGGCGAGAATCAGCACCTCAAAGAGTAGCTTTGAACACCAGCTCATTAGGGATGAAGTAAGTCATATTATTTGGGATTCTTCTACATAAGTGTTTGGTCTTTGTCCTAATTTAATTATAATAAAATCCTAAACATGATAGATATGGACAGCCAATAGATTTTTTAGTGTGTTGGTGTTCTTTACAAAACTGAATGTATATGTGGTTAACAAACAATGCAGCCTCTCGCTCCCACCTATATTCTTTATATAATTAGATCATTTAGGTACCTCCTTTGTTGTCAGTTACACCTTCCAGTTATTTATACTGAGCTTGAGTTCCTATTCCTGCTGGTTAATAACACACACTAGGTATTCCTCCTCAAGAAAACAGCAAATCAGTACATCTTAATTTGCTTGTTCTTTGTACATTCATGAAAAGAGTTTTAAATGGCCAATGGTTTCATATGAATAGTGGATCATGTAAAATGAATGGTAACAGCTGTGATTCATTGAATATGTATCAAAAGTTCTCTGAAGGCACTAGTCACTGTGTGAGTTACACAAATTAACAAAAATTATCATATAAGTCAATCCATTTTATTGTTAGTATTAAGTTCAGGGAGGTAAAATAACTACCTAAAAGGTATAGGACTAGCCGCAAGCAAAAGCTTGCTCTTCAAAGCTCTGATATTTCAGCTTGCTGTGCTTCTGCAGCTGAAATTTACATCCCACTAGCAGTATAACCTTGTTGAGTGAGTTGGATCCTGGGTGTTTTCTACTTGAAAAATTGTTGCTTCATTTTATAATATCACAGACTTTCTGAGATTCATTAGTGCAAATACAAATGCCAGCCATTTTAAAACTGTTGGTGTTCAAGACTAAGAAGCAGAATGCTGTCCATTTTCTTTTTTTCTTCTGCTTTCTTATGTAATAATAATTTACCCCCACTTAGCTTACCTTAGCTTATTTAATGTGTGGTGTGTGTGTGGTCACTTATATCCTCTCATTCTCTCTTTCACATTTTCTTTTCTATTCCCGTTAGAATAAGATTTGTCATTAAAGTTAAGCATTTAAAAATTAAACCACCCTTTAGTTTCTCATCCCTCTGAAGTACCTACACTTTTGTTCTATGACTTGAAAGCCTGTTTACAAATGAGATTTTATTTAAATTTTCACAAAGACAGGATGATGGAAGCATACTAGAGTACCTCTGGAGGGGATATGTTTCCTGCTCTTGTTAGGTTTAGAGAACTAATAGCCACTCCCTTCACTTCCATCTGTTTCTTCATCTCCATCTTAGCCCCTCAGTTATCATCTCAAGGACCCTGAGAGGGGCACTAAGTGTTGCTATCTGTTCTCAACATCTATCTTAAAAACACTTATTTAGAGTCTTTTACAAAATGTATTTCCCATCAAACAAGTTGTGCATTTTTCCCTAAAAATGAACCCCACTACAAATTTACATGACAGTAAATTTGTAGTGGGGTAGCCTTGGCAACTTCACAGCACCCAGTAATTTCCCAATACTTTCTGAGGACCATCCATTCATGCTCATTTCAGAGAAGCTGTATATAGATGTAACTCCATATAAAAGAAAGTATCCATCTAAATTGCAAGCATCATCACCATCATTTTAGATATTTTCATTTAACCCTGTAAAAGTATTCATTAATAGTCATTCCAATTGCTAACACAGTCCTCAACTCTAAACAGGAACTCGATTCTATACCTTCTATTAGCATTTGATCATATCTGATAAAATATGAATATAGACTTTAAAAGTTACTTTGCTTCATGTAGGTTGAGTTTGTGCAGATTGTAAGAGACATAATTGGAGATTTGTCCATAGGCTGCTTTGATATACAAGTATAGAATGTAGGAAAATGGTAGTCTTCTGTAATTGTTTGAAACATTTCTGTAAGGCTTCACTTTATCTTTTAATTATGTGTGGTGTGTAAGGTGCATGTGGATATGGGTGTTGTGAACCATTTGATGTGGGGGCTTGGAACTGAACTGGTGGACCTCTGCAAGATCAGTTTGTGCTCTTATCTGCTGAGCTGTCTCTCCGGTCTAGACCCTTTCTTAATGAAGGTGGCATTCATTGAGTTAAACAAAACAGGACAAGAATAATTAGAAATTGTTAATGTTTTCCTGAAGAGCCTCTCTGTGAGGAAAAATAGGGGACTAAATAAGTGAAGTGCTAAGGTCTGCACCACACGTTAGGCCAAGGTAAACAAGGAAGCTCTAACTTCTGTTCCTTCAGGGTTTCCTGGTCAGGGTAGATGTTGCAAACTCTTCATGAGGAGAACTACTGACTGCTGTACACCATATTGATCCTGTTGCTGAAATGATTGAGTGCAGCTTCCCTAACAGCTTGCATCCTTTTAGACTCTCTCTTGCTCTTTTCTTTTCTCTGTGTGGCAAGGCTATAATAACTAAGTACCATGAGTGTTAGTGTCTGCTTTCACTCTTCTTTTAGTGCATAAAACTATGAAACACGATGAGGGCTATAATGCAAATACCAGCAGTGACAAAGTTCAGTTTAAAACGAAACGATGTTTGACTTTGTTGGATGATAAAGGAATTTGATGTCTTTTGTCAAGGTCTTTCTGTTACAAAATCTGTATAGAATGTAACTCATAGTGTGACTCAACCACTCTGGAATGGTATTATATGCATAATTTTACAATGAAATTTGCTTATAAAGGTGCCATACCAGGAAACATTTGCAGTATTTATGCACTTTTATCCTAACTGAAATGCTTCATAAGTTTGTTATATCTATTATAAAGTTTCCCAGGAATTACAATTTATACCTCTATCAGTCCCTCTCTATCACATTCTACCATTCAGTTTTCTCAAATTTTCCCATGGCAAGGAAAAATGTCTCAAAAGTAAAATTTTCATAGTTTCTACCTTTTTGAATGAGAAATGGTTTTCAAAAAGCAGCACATGAGCCGAATAGGGGACACATTAGTGTGCATTTCAAGTGAGGCTTCTCTTTATGTTATCAATTAAAATATTGAATTGCAAATGAAATTCTAAGCAAGATGTGATGCCTCCATTTTTATTTAACTAGATTTCTTTAATACTCATGAGGATCATACCAAATCAGATGCTATCTGAACAGCAAGGATTTGTAATAATGGCCCAAGTATTATGAGGATTAGAAGAATCTGAATGAACAATCCCATAGCTCATAAAGAAAATGATAAGGGATAAAAGGTAGCATTGACTGTTCAGGGATGTGGATGCTTGCTGTGTGTATAGCTGTATCACATTAACAGCCACGTGCTTGATTAGTTAGCTAAATAAAATATGCTTTATAGTAAGACTAAAAAATGATTTTTAAATCATAATGTACTATATATTACCACAGGTGAGTAAAGTATTAAATATGGTCACAATTTTTACTAAAAAACATGTAATATAACATGAACTATTGTCAGTTGATAGTCGTTGGGTTCAGGAGACTCATTCTTGTGAGAGGACATGGAAACCAGTATGATTCGCTTCCTCCACTAACTGGCCACACATCTGGTCACGTATTGACATCTCTAACTGGATTTAATGAGTAATCAAAAATATGCATAAAGTTAGGAAAGAGTTATGTTTGGGGAACACAGAGGATGTTGAAGGTAGGAAATAGGGTTGTAGATATGATCATATCTCATTGTATTCCTCCCTGAAATTCTGAGAATAAAGGAAAAAAATATGTTTTAGATTATTATTTATTTTATGTGTATGATTGTTATTCCTGCATTATGTATTTGCCATGCATGTGTGTCTCATCCCTGCTAAGAACTGAAGAGTGTTTTATATCCCCTGGGACTCAATTTATAGATAGTTGTAAGCCAATGTATGGTTCCTGGGAATTAAGCTTGTACCTCTACAAGAGCAACAAATGCTCTTAACCACTAAGCACTTGTTGAACTACTCCAGCTAAGACATCTTTGTTTATATGTATATACATACATAAAAAATATATATATATGTATGCATATATAAGTATATAATAAATATATATTAAATGTTTTCTTGTGATTGCACACTGATTATTTTAAGATAAGTTTTGCTAAAGACTTTTATGCATGCTTATTTTGAAAAAACTGAATTAAATGCTTGGTCAAATTTCACTTGAGGGCCTGGACTATATCAAAATATTTATCATTTTCAAGAAGTACACGCTATTTGGCATAGTTCATCCTACAGGATGTGAATATCTTCTTCAACAATCTTCACTAAGGAAATGCTTTGTCATGGAATAGGAACAAAATTACTGAAAATATGTGCACAGGACTGATGCAATAAACAACATATTTTAAAAGACATTGAATTTGCTACTTTAGCAAAATATTGATAGGTTAGTTTTTTTTTTTTAAATATCTGTTTTCTCTACTATGGCAACTTACCATCACATTTTCTGGGTCTCAATAACCTACAACTTTTAACCACCTCGTGCTTTGAGTGTCAGCTGGGCTTATTAGCAAAATGGTAGAAAGCATTAATGATGTCACTGCCAAGTCTTCAACTTGACTTTTTAAAGGAACCACATATACTTTGTGATAATAGAAAATTATTTTGAGGATAACTTTTCTAGTATAAGAGATGCCTAGGTACTTAGCTATGCTTCCCTTTTATGAATGTCTCTTTACTTTGCATGGCAAAC
>CAJQZJ010004760.1:3306438-3325016 GCA_907164525.1 Lophiomys imhausi | reverse complement strand
AATATGGCATTCAAAGATGTTATCTTAAATTAAGATTTTCTTTTCTTTTTTTTTTGATATTGAGACATATCAGTGCCTGACAGCACCCCCTATTCTACTCCAAGTAGAAGATAAGCATCGAAGAACCTCCACTGTAAGATGGTTGAATTAGTGGCAAGCCTATCTCTTGGCATGAAAAAACCCCTTGCACCAACTGCAGACAGACTGCTGTCCAAAAAGGACAAAACTTAGTAGCAGGGAAGTCGACAGCCTAACTCTGCCAAGACAGGGTAGGTAAGTCCTTCATAATCCCTGCTCTACAACAAATGTCTGTCAGAGAAACATGACCCAAAGTCTGAAGACTGATGCAGGAATGTATGGAGAGAAATTGGGAACTGTCCAGGCAGTCAATGGTATGTCCTTTCTTAGTTTTGGAAGCTGCAGGCCCTGCACTTCCTATATAAGCAGATATATTTACCCCTCTCAGGTCTCTGAGGTGGTTGAAGAATAGACAGCTAGAGTCTCATAGTTAAAGTTTGAGTTGTTTAGGAATCAAGAGGGTGTTATAGATCTAAGAAGATATTCTTAAAAGTGTGCTGCTAGTTAGTATGAATGTTGAGTCAGATATAGACCTTTAAACTCATGGAGATGGTTAGATAGTAGAATGTTAAAGTCAGGGGCCAAATATGTATAAACTGGACATTGGGAAGTTATACTGGGCCATTTAACTCTCATAAATGTGGCATATTTATATCTGTTGTTTTGTATAATACTTACTGTTATAAGAGAAGGAACCATCTGTTGGACTGAAAGGGGAAACTTCTGGGGGGAAGAGGGTGGAAGGGCGGGATAGGAAGGGGGAATAGGGAGGGGTTCGTGACTGAGATGTAACTTGAAGAGAAAAAAAATAAAGTATTTAAAAAAAAAAAAAGACAGTGTGGAGAAGGAGTTGGATGTTTTTGTCCCTCAAGGTTTTTCTTCCTTCAAGGAATCTTCCTTTAGGTTTTCTACTTTGGAGTTTTCCCCATGTAGGCTTCTTCCTCTGGGTTCTTCTAGACATTTTCTTCCTGGGCTTTTCGCTGAATAATAAGTCGCTTGAATGAGTTATCAAGTTTGTTACTTCTGGGACTTGAGCTGAAGAAGAAGGTTTAATCCTTCTGGAACATTGGTGGAGTTGGAAAGTCAGCTAGGTGCTTTATTTGCCTCTCTATGCTAACAAGTTAACTTTATTTAATCTTATATACTCTCAGATTAAAGGTGTGTGCCAGGGCTGAACCACACTGTGTCACTTGTTTACAAAACACATAAAGTTCTTGGATTAAAGATGTGTGCTGGGACAGATTCCCACCATAAGTACCTGTTTGCAGTAAACAGCTCTAAGATTAAAGTCTGAGCCATCTCATAATGAGAAACCAGTTTTTACAGTTCATAATTTCAGGGTTTACAATGTGATCAAATATTCTGTAACAAGGCCCCCTGTCTTGTTTTTAGTGTGCACACTTTAGTTGTATGAAAATGTCTTTTAGGACTACTTCCATTGCATCCGAGATGTACTGGTAAGCTCTATCTTTATGTTTATCCCATTCTAGGAATTCAAAACTTTTTTCTTTATTTTTTTTCCTTTACATAATTACTTGTTCCATGATTTGTTGCTTAATTCTATGAATCTATTTATATTCTGTTTTTTTATTATTGCTACTATTATTTATATTCATCTTTAATAATGGTGGTCAGAGAGAATGCAGAATGTGATTTCATTTTTCCTGTTTTTATTGAGATTTTCTTTGTGTTCTAATATATAATATAAATATATATATTATATATCACGGTTTTTTTATTTCTAGATAACGTGTTTACTGTTAAGAATGAAATATTGCCGGGAGGTGGTGGCGCACCCCTTTAATCCCAGCACTTGGGAGGCAGAGGCAGGCAGATCTCTGTGAGTTCGAGGCCAACCTGGCCTACAAAGTGAGTCCAGGATAGCCAGAGATATTCAGAGAAACCCTGTCTCGGGAAAAAAAATGGAATATTAAAGTTACCCAGCATCACTCTGCAGAAGATGATCTTTTATTTTAAATATAAAAGTGTTTCTTTTCTAAAATTGATTGTTTCTATGTTTGTTGCAAGTATGTTTAGGATTGTAATATCCTATTGGTGGATTTTTCTTTTAATGATTTTTAAAAATGTCTTTCCTTATACTTTCTTATTAGCTTTAGTTTGAATTTCTGAAATCTCAAAATAACTGTGCCTGCTTACTTCTTACTTCCATTTCACTGGAATACTTATGTCCAACCTTTGTTCCCTAAGGTGATATCTATTATTGGTTGTAATATGTGATTCCTGGAGGTAACAAAAAGATCTATCATTTTGATCCAATCTTTCAGTTTCTGTCTCTTCAATGGAGAGTTGAAACCTTTAGATTATAGTTATAACTGAATTTTTTTTTGCTAATTCCCATCATTTTGTTAGTCTATTTGCTTTGGCCCTCTTTTTTTTTAAGTTTTCTAAGACTTTGTTGATTCAGTGCAATGTAATATTTTTCATTGCATCTTCTTGAGCAAGTTTACACTTCTCTTGAGGCCAATCAATTCTTCCCAGTACCCTCTGTAGAGCTGGATTAATTGTCATAAATCTTATAAACCTGTTTATGCATGAAATATCTTTTCCCTTTGAATGACTGATACTTTATCTCAGTTTAACGGTCTGGGATGGCACCAATAGTCTTCAGAACTTGCAGAACGTGGGATAAATCCCTTCCAGATTTCAGAGTCTCCTCTGAAAAATAAGATGTTATTTTGATGGACTTGCTTTTCATGTGTCTTTCTCATTCTCTCTTAGAGCTATTAATGTCCTTTCTTTATTTTACACGTTTAATGTTTTGACTCTGATATGATATGGGAGTTCCATTAGGGGCTTGCCTACTTGGTATTCTGTATACTTCCTGAAAATTAGCAGGTGTGCCTTTCCTTATATTAGGGAAGTTTTATGTTTTCAGTTATTTTTATGCTAATTTATTACTTCAAGTTACATCTCCATCACAGTCACCTCTTTCCACCCCTCCCAGTCCAACATTCTCCCTTCTCTCCCTTCTATCCTACTCCTCCAGATGGGATGACCCTACATATCAGCCCCTTCAGTTCATGATTCATATGAGGGCTAAGAGCTTCCTTTTGCACTGGGGGCCTACATGGCAACTGCACTGGGGTAAAATGACCCACTAACAAGGTCTATGTTCCTGTTCCTTTTGTTTTGTTAATTGTAGGATAGTTGTCCTGTACCACTTGGGTAAAATCCAATTATAAGTGAATAGGTGCCATGCACATCCTTCTGAGTCTGGCTGTGTTAGCTCACTCAGGATGAGCTTTTCTAGTTCCATTCATTCGGCTGTGAATTGCATGATTTCCTTGTCTCTGATGGCTGAGTAGTACTCCATTGTGTAGATGTACCACAGTTTTGTTTTTTTTTTTTTTTTAAACCCATTCATCGGTTGAGGGACATCAGGGTTGTTTCCATTTTCTAACTAATACAAATAAAGCTGCTATGAACATAGTTGATTGGATATCCTTGTGGTTTTGTGAGGAATCCTTTATATGTATACTCAGAAGTGGTATGGATGGGCTTGAGGTAGAGCTATTCCAAGTTTTCTAAGCTATCACCAGACTGATTTCCATAGCGGTTGTACAAGTTTGAATTCCCACCAGCAATGGAGGAGTATTCCCCTTCCTCTACAACATTTACAGCATGTGCTGTCATTTGAGTTTTTGATCTTAGCCATTCTGGCAAGTGTAAGAGGGAATCACAGGGTTGTCTTCAGTTAAATTTTCTGAAGCTCAAGGATGTTGAGTACTTCTTCAAGTCACAGCCATTAGAGATTCCTCCTTTGTGAATCCTTGGTTTACTCTGTTCCCCCTTTTTTGATTGGATTACTTGGTTTCTTAGTGTTTAATTTCTTGAGTTTTTTTTTATACATTATGGGTATTAACCATCTGTGAGATGTGGGGTTGGTAAAGATCTTTTCCCAATCTGTAGGTAGCCATTTAGTTCAAATGACAGTGTCCTTTGTCATACAGAAGCTTTTCAGTTTCATGAGATCCCATTCATGATTGTTGGTCTTAGAGCCTGAGCTATTATTGGTATTCTGTTCAGTAAGTTGTCACCTGTGCCAATGAATTTGAGGATTTCCTCAACTTCTCTTCTATTAGGTTTGGTGTGTTGGGCTTTATGTTAAAGTCTTTGATACACTTTGACTTAAGTTTTGTGCAAGATGTTATCTCCTTGGTTGATAATAAGTCTATTTGCATGTCAACATCCAGTTAGACCAGCACCGTTTTTTGAAGTCGCTGACCTTTTTCCATTGTATGATTTTGGCTTCTTTGTCAAAAATTAAGTGACCTAGGTGTGTGGGTTCATTTCTGAGTCTTCAATTCGACTCTATTGATCAAATAGTGTGTTTCTATACCAGTACCATGTTGTTTTTATTACTATTGCTGTGCAGTATAGCTTGAAATCTGAGATGCTGATATCTCAAGATAAATTTTTATTGTTGATTTTGATATGCTGTGATTTTTGCTATTCCATATGGAGTTGAGAATTGTTTTTTTGAGGCCTGTAAAGAATTGTGTTCATGTTTAGATAGGAATTGAATTGAATCTGTTTACTGCTTTTGGTAGGATGGCCATTGTTATTATGTTCATCCTACCTATCCATGAACATGGGAGATCTATCCATCTTCTGATGTCCTCTTCAATTTGTTTCTTCAAGAACTTGAAATTCTTGTCATACAGGTCTTTCACTTGCTTGGTTAGAGTTACCCCCAGGTATTTTATATTATTTGTGGCTATTATAAAGGATGTTGTTCCCCTAATTTCTTTCTCAGCCCACGTATGTTTTGTATAAAGAAGGGCTTCTGATTTTTTTAAATTAATTTTGTATCCAGACACATTGGTGAATATGTTTATCAGTTGTAGTAGTTCCCTAGTGTAATTTTTGGAGTCACTTACATATACTATCAGATTGTCTGCAAATAGGGATACTTTGACTTCTTCCTTCCTAAATTGTATCCCCTTGATCTACTTTAGTTGTCTTTTTACTCTAGCTAGAACTTCAAGTACTATTTTGCAGAGATATAGGGAGAGTGGGAATCCTTGCGTTGTCCCTGATTTTAGAGGAAATTCTTTAAGTTTCTCTCCATTTGATGTTGGCTACTGCCTTGCTGTAAGTTGACTTTATTATTTATAGCTATGGTCTTTATATGTCAGCTCTCCCCAGGACGTTTAGCATGAAGGGGTGTTGGATTTTGTCAAATGCTTTTTCAGCATCTAGTGAGATGATCATGTGATTTTTTTCTTTCAGCTTGTTTATATGGTGGATTACGTTGATAGATTTCATATGTTGAACAACCCCTGCATTCTTGTGATGAAGCCTAACTTGATCATGTTGTATAATACCTTTGATGTGTTCTTGGATTCGGTTTGCCAGTGTTTTATTAAGTATTTTTGCATCTATGTTCATGAGGGAGATTGGTCTGAAGTTCTCTTTCTTTGTTACATCTTTGTGTGGTTTATGTATCAGGGTGACTGTGGCCTCATAGAATGAGTTTGGCAGCATTCCTTCTGTTTCTATTTTGTGGAAGTGTTTGAAGAGTATTGGTATTAAGTATACTTTGAATGTCTGGTTCAATTCTGGGTTGAAACCATCTGGCCCTGGATATTTTTAGGTTGGGAGAATTTTAATGACTGTTTATATTTCCTTAGAGGTTATAGGACTTTTTACTCATTTAACTTTGGTAGGAGGCATCAATCAAGAAAATTGTCCATTTTGCTTAGGTTTTTAAATTTTGTGGAGTACAGGTTTTTGAACTAAGACCTAAAGATTCTCTGATTTCCTCACTGTCTATTTTTATTTCTCTCTTTTCATTTCTGATTTTGATGATTTGGGTATTTTCCCTCTGCCTTTTCATTAATTTCACTAAGGGTTTGTCTATTTTGTTGATTTTCTCAAAGAACAAACTCTTGGTTTCATTGATTTTTGTATTATATTTGTTTCTAAGTTCTTGGTTTCAGACCTAAGTTTGATGATTTCCTGCCTTCTGCTCCCCTTGGGGGTATTTGCTTCTTTTTGTTCTAGTGGGAACTCTCCAATTTCTTTTTGAAGGCACTTAGTGCTATAAATTTTCCTCATTGCACTGCTTTCATTGTGTCCCAAAGAAAACTTTCGTTTTCATTGCATTTTAGGAAGTCTTATTTCCTTCTTTATTTGTTCTCTGACTCAGTGGTCATTGAGTAGAGATTTGTTCAGGTTCCATGAATGTGTAGCCTTTTTGTTATTTGTATTGTTGTTGAAGTCCAACTTTATCCATGGTGGTCTTATAAGATACAAGGAGTTATTTCAATTTTCTTGCATCTGTTGAGGCTTTCTTTGTGTCTGACTATATGTTCAATTTTTGACAAGGTTCCATGAGGTCCTGAAAAGATGGTTCATTCTTTTGTGTTTGGGTGAAATGCTCTGTAGATATCTGTTATGCCCATTAGCTTCATGATTTCTGTTATTCTTATTATTTCTCTCTTTAGTTTCTGTCTCGATGACCTGTCCATTTGTGTGAGTTGGGTGTTGAAGTCTCCCACTACTAATGTGTGGGAATCAATGTGTGCTTTAAGCTTTAGAAGAGTTTCTTTTACAAATGTGGGTGCTCTGGTATTTGGGGCATAGATATTCACTATGGGAATGTCATCTTGATGATTTTTTCCTTTAACAAGTATGTAATACCTTTCCATATCTTTTTTGATTAACTTCAGTTGAAAGCCTATATTGTTTTATATTAGGGTAGCTACTCCAGCTTGCTTCCTGTGACTATTTGTTGGAAAACCTTTTCCCAGCTCTTTACTGTAAGATGGAGCTTATCTTTGTTAGTGAGATGTGTTTCTTGTATGAAGCAAAATGATGGGTCTTGTTTACAGATCCGTTCTGTAAGCCTGTTTCTTTTTATTGGGGAGTTGAGTCCATTGATGTTGAAGGATATTAATGACCAAAGGTTATTATTTCCTGTTATTTTGATGTAGGTGGTGGTTCTGTGTTTCTTTTGGTTTAACTGCAGTGGAGTTTTTTGCTTCCTCTGTTTTCTTTGGTGTAGATATCTTCTCTGGGTTGGAATTTTCCTTCTAGGATCTTCTGTAGAGCTGAGTTTGTGGATAGATTATTGTTTAAATTTGGTTTTGTCATGGAATATCTTGTTTTCTCCATCTATGTTGATAGAATATTTTGCTAGGTATAATAGTCTGGGCTGGCACTTATGTTCTCTTAGGGCCTGTAGGACATCTGGCCAAGCCCTTCTGGCTTTTAAAGTTTTGAGGAGAAGACAGATGCAATTCTAATGGGTCAGTCATTATGCATTACTTGACTTTTTTCTCTTACAGCTTTTAATATTCTTTGCTTGTTCTATACACTAGGAGTTTCAATTATTATGTGGCGAGAGGAATTTCTTTTCTGGTACAATCTGTTTGGAGTTCTGTATGCCTCTTGGAATTTTATCATCATCTCTTTCTTTAGGTTTGAGAAGTTTTCTTCTATGATTTTGAAGATGTTTCCTGGATCTTGGAGTCTGGTGTCTTCTCTTCCATCTATGCCTATAATTCTTAGGTTCCATCTTTTCATTGAGTCCTTGATTTCTTGGATGTTGTGAGTGAGAACTTTTTTAGATTTCTCTTTTTCTTTGGTTGTTGTCCTGATTTGTTCAATCAAATCTTCCACACCTGAGATTTTATCTCCCATCTCTTGAATTCTATTTGTGATACTCATGTCTGTAGTTCTTACTTTCTTTTCTTATTTTTCTACCTCCAGGATTGTCTCTGCTTGTCTTTTCTTTATTGTTTCCATTTCCAATTTCAGGCCTTGAACAGTTTTATATGTTTCCTGTTCCAATTTGTTCTTGCCTTCAAATCTTTCATATCTTGTATATTTCTCAGTCTTGTTTGACTGAGTTAGCTTGGAGGTCTTTAATAGAATTCTCCATTGCTTTCATTTGTAGAAGTGTTATTTCTTTAAATTCTCTCAGGGAATTATTTTCTTCTTTTAAGGCCTGTATGATTGTCATACATATAGACTTGTCATCATTTTCATGTTTCAGCTGTGTTGGAATGGTCAGGGCTTGCTGTATTAGTATCGCTGAATTTTGTTGGAGTCATACTTCCCAGATTTTTGTCAGTTTTGTTCTTTAGCTGTCCTTTAGCCATCTGGTTGTCCTCAGCTTATTGCTCCTAGTATCTTCTGGAGCTGGTGCCACGGAAGGAGTTTTGGTGTAGAGGTCATATAATATCGGTGGTCTGTAGCTCAAAACAAGCTAAGTGGGGTCTTGTGTTGATGGCTGGATCTCAATGAGCTCCCTAAAGTTTACCCCTTCCTATTGTGTTCCATTTGGTAACTCAGTTCGGGAGTTGGGTAAGATGTATTATTCCAGCCTGCAGGGTCTTGAGATCCTGCAGGTCTTCCTAGTGATGTAAGTTGGGTTGGGTAGATGACCATGGATTGTAGGGTAGAGCTGCAGATCCCCTGCTGCTCATGTGTCTGGTCTGAGGGTCAGGTCTGTGGTGGTAGACCCCCAGGCGGTTCCTCATAGGCGGTCTCCAGGGCACTTCTGTGCCTCTTGGCCCTAGGCACTAAGCCCTTTTAGTCTGAGTCACTCAGGCAGTGTGCAAAGGTAAAGAACACACTGCTCCAGGACTGGAACTGGAGATGTTGAATACTGGGTATCCTGCTGAGGAGGGTTACATCTCCAACATATTGTCCTCTCCCCCCCTTCCCAGCTCCTCCCTTCCACCCTCTACCCCCTACCCCTTCCATCCCACTCCTCTGGAGTGGAGTGTCCCTACCTATCAGTCCCCTGCCCCAGATCAGCCGTCGTATGAGGGCCAAGAGCCTCCTCATACACTGGGGGCCTTCAAGGCAGCACCACTAGGGCAAAGTGTCTCATTGACAGGTAAACTTCTGTATTTATAGATTATGTGTATTTATAGTATTCATAATTCCTGTGTTTTTGTTCATTAGTCGATTTATTAATATTATTATTATTATTTATCATTATTATGTGTGTGTGTGATGTAAAATTTCCTTTGCATGAATACTCTACTTTCTCTACATTGTCCTTAAGACCATTTTTCATTGTGGCATAAATGAATATCTTCTTCAGTCTTCTTAGATATGTTTATTACTGTTAATCATGTAGTATAAGTCATTGTTTTCATAGACCACATTACTAGGAAAGAATTAATTTTTGGCAGGATCTTACTGTTTAGGTCATTCATGTTTGTGTATTTGTAATGAGACCTAGGTGTCTATATTTTGATGACTGATAGCATTTCCTGTGATGTAAATCTCATCTCTCCTTTGATGAGTGGGTGCATGAACATCTGTTTCTTGTTACCTCAACTTGTCAGGTGTTTAACAAGCTATATGGGGCTTAGAGTTCAGTCTTTGGACTATTCAGTTGATGTTCAAATATGGTATCAAAAGTAACCCTTGCTCAGGTTGAGCTAAGTGTGTTTTCCAAGTGAAGGAACAAAGAGCCTTTAAAGTTAAAAGTTTCCCACAATAAATTTTCAAGGCTGTGAAAGACATGCTCGGGACTTTTCCACAAGAAAGGGTGCTGGAGGAGTTGGTTTTCAGAGTTTTGGGTACCTACCTAATAAGGAAGGGTAAGATGGAACAGAGAAGGCAGCCATGGGAGTGTAACCTTTGTGGGCCAGCCAAGTATTGGTATGAGAGATGTGCTGAGTTATTTTAGTAGATCTAGTATTCTACCAAAGAGAAGAGTCATATTTTGGTCACAGGGATGGATAAAGTTTGTGGCATGAGTCTAATTTATCTGACTGCAGAGATAATAGTTGAGAATTGGCTTGGGATTCTAAGATTCTTGTCTAAAGATGATGGGGCCAAGAGAACTTGTCCAGAGATGAATGGAGTTAGCAGCTTCAAGCCAGGGAACCGTGTCTGAAGGGGAAATCCAGACTTAGTGCAAATAGTTAGTCATAAATACTAGGGCAAGTTGAGACAAGGTACTGTAGTCTGATCTTTATGAAGAGATGTAGACTTCAGGTCACAGTAAAGGGTAGGGTTATTTTTTTTTTTTACTTTATTTTTTATTTCTTCAAGTTACATCTCAATTGAAATCCCCTCCCTACCCCGCCTCCAGTCCCACCCTCCCACCCTCTTCCGCCTCAACCCACCCATCCCCTTCCTTTTTTTTAAGTTTAAGATATATCTTTTCCCCCCAACAGCTCCCCCTTTCAGTCCAACAAATGGCTCTTACTCTTATAATAATAAATACAATACAAAACAACATAGGTAATTAGGCCAAAATTATGAGAGTTATATGGCTTGGCATACAATCCCAATGTCCAGTCTATATGTATTTGGCACCTGACTTCAACATTCTACTGTCGACCTATCTCCATGAGTTTAAAGTTCTATATCCAACTCAACTTTCATCACAATTTAAAAAGCATCTTCTTAGAACACCCTCTTGATTCCCAAACAACTCAAAATTTAACTATGAGACTCTAGCTATCTATTCTTCAACCACCTCAGAGACCTGAGAGGGACAAATATATCTGATTATATAGGAAGTGTAGGGCTGCAGCTTCCCAAACTAAGAAATGACATACCAGTGGCTGCCTGGACAGCTCCCATTTTCTCTCCATACATTACAGCATCAATCTTCAGTCATTTGGCCCCATTTCTCTGACAGACATTGATTGTAGAGCAGGGGTTATGAAGGACTCGCCTACCCTGTCTTGGCAGAGCTAGGCTGTCGACTTACCTGCTTCCAAGTTTTGTTCTTTTTGGACAGCAGTCTGTCTACAGTTGAAGCAAGGGGTTTTTCCTACCCTGTCTTGGCAGAGTTAGGCTGTCGACTTCCCCGCTACCAAGTTTTGTCCTTTTTGGACAGCAGTCTGTCTGCAGTTGGTGCAAGGGGTTTTTTCATGCCAAGAGAAAGGCTTGCCACCAATTCAACCATCTTACAGTGGAGGTTCTTCGATGCTTATCCTCTACTTGGAGTAGAATAGGGTTGCCGTCAGGCGCTGATATGTCTCGATATAAAAAAAAATCTTGATTTAAGATAACATCTTTGAATGCCATATTCTGCATATCTCAAGGGGTTTTTGAAGATGCCCTATCCATCTCTTGTATTTAGATAAGCAAATGTTGCTTGTCTCTTAGCAACTTGATTACTGGGTAGTTTAGAGAATATCTGTGGTAGACTGTCATAGTAGCCAACAAAGAGACATGCTTGCATGACTAGGAGTTTGTTTTAACTATCCTAGACCGTTTTAGACAGTTGGTATCAAGAGGTCAGAGCTTCACATTTTATTTTTAAGTATCTCTAGGTATGATGCCCTTATACCTTTGTATATTGATACAAAATTAGTAGTTTATTTGGCTAAAGTGGTATTGACCATTGTTTATTGTGCAAAAATAAGATTGTATTGGATTACATCGGTATTGATCTTTGTATATTGATACAAAATTAAGATTATAGTTGGCCACAATGGTATTGACCCTTGCATATGGACGTAATATTAAGATTATATTGGGCTACATAGGCATTGATCTTGGTATATTGATACATAATTAAGAGTATATTTAACCACAATTGAATAGATCTTTGTATATTGATACAAATTTAAAGGTAATGCTTCCCAAGGGTAGGGTTATTAAGAGAATAATATGTGTCTACCTGAATAGAATCTCTGCTAGCATTGATATATGGGATTGGTGGTGAGGTCTAGAGGAAGGAAGATGGGCTAGGAGGAGGAGTCTGTCCAAGAAAGACTACAGTAGAACTAGGAGGACCAAAAAATAAGAGGAACACCTTACCTGGGCCTTGCTATGAGTCATGGTTATAGGTTCCCCTGTAGAAAATGGTGTTAATATCCAGTAAAAATCCTAGATAAATGCAAAAAACAACCTTCTGCTTCTAATGGAACTTAAGTAATTAATTGTAAAATATATATTGAAATCAAAGACAGCAGATATGCCAACAAAGCCCATAGGAGAATATACCTATATAAAAAGACCAAGCATAAACAGATTTATCAGTGGGTCTTGCTGGCCAGTCAGCTTTGCCTAAGACCTCAAGCTAGTGCCAGTTCCAGTCTTAAAAATCAATAGGGATGAAAACTGAAAAGGACATCTAAAACTTTACTCTGTCCTTCACATAACATTTCCACATATATAAACATGCATACTCAGACACACATACATAACCCACACAGATATATTTAAAAGACTTAACACAGAAAGCTCAGAAAAAGATCCAGGTTTCTATAACCACCAGACAAGAGGAAGCCCCAGTAACATTAAGTATTATATTATGAGCATCTTTATAAAGGCAAACTTAGCTTCTCAATTAGGTTTTACACAAGAAATATATGTGAATAACTATAAAACATTAATGGACTGAATCACTTTAAAATGAGAATTTCCATGAGGAGACATTTTTGATTCCTACATATTCAAATGCAGATAAAATGTAGGACAATTGGAAGACAATGATTTAAAAAGAAAGGGTGAATAAAGTAGACGAACAAATAAAAGCTATTTTAGCAAGGAAAGTTTATGAATAGCCAATAAGCCTTTCGAAAAATTATCTAGTTCATTAGAGCCACCCCCAGTGTTGTGAAGACTAAAGTAATTTACAATAACAATGTTTTTTATCAGTTGAGCAGGATTTGGGGTATGTATACTAGTAGTAAAACCCAACAGACACTTTCCCCTTCATTGAAATGATAATGAGTAAGTGAAACTCATGTTTCATTGTCATTTAGTAAATTAAACCATTTAAAAATCCTCTCATTATCTAATAATTTTAATTCTATAAAAATACTCATAGCTACCAAATGTACTACACTCAGAGAATATATTAATAATTAATTATATATTTACATAAATTATACTGCACATTTGTAGATCAGTAAGCCATAGATAAATGCAATAATGAAAATAAATTTCATATTCATTATTCTGAGTAATCACAATGAGGTGAAAATACTATATATTGTATGACTACATTTATTTCAGTTTCAAATATAGGAGAATTAATGTGTCACTCGTACTACAAGTTGTAATTCAGAAGGAAAGCATGAGCCTTTCATGATTATAATATCTTTGTTTCTGTGTGGGTTAACTGAACATAAGTTGTAAAATTTCTAAATGTAGGGCTAAGACTTAAATGCTAAATTACTTATCTAAATTTTGTGAAAAAAATACATGTGAGTGAATAAATTTTGAATAACCAGAGAAAAAATTAAGATAGAATTGGCTTTAGCAAGACTTGATTCAATATATTTGCTTGATTATTTTATTACAATTTTTTGACTTGTTAGCACAAACTGCTGAATATTTCTAAGATTTCTATGATGCTATGCTAAGCAGGTGCATAATGATACTTATGTACATACATGAGGACATGTCCATCAGCATTGACAGTTTCCTCTCATTTCCAGCAATGTGTCAGCCATGCACAAGGAGTGTTATGCTGGGTACCATAGGTCAACATCCTACTCAAAAACTGAAGACAGTTTCAGGGGAGGAAAAACACCCTTGCTACTGCAAAGCTTTAAGTATTCCTGGGAGTTTTGTCACTAGTGCTTAGGCCTCAGATTACAAGAATTATTCTCTCCATCAGGGCTGCTTTTGAAAGACATTCTGGTAATAATATATTAATTAAGACAGATCTAAGGCACCCATGTTTATGAACCTATGTGAGCATTCAAATCTAACATCACCAATTTATTAGTGAATCAAAATAGTGCCATGCCAAGCCTCAGACAATAGCAGTTTTGATAAATACTGGAAGGCCTAAGGGAGGAAGGCTTGCAGAACAAGTGTTATTTTATGTATTGTTTTAAATTAATTTCAGTTTAGTAACTCTAGGCTTTGTATACAGCCACTTGTAACACAGGGAATTCATGGTTAAACAAGTCAACTAAAATGAATCTTTCTCTTTTACATTCATAGCTAAAACTCAAGAGCTTCAGATGAATAGCTGTGAGAATTTGTGGTGATTGTTTAAACTTTTATACACTAACATGAAGAACTCACTTCATAGTATTCACTGTTCCATTCACAAGGTGAAATGGTTACAACACTTAGCAGATGTTTCTAGTTGTTTGTTTTCATAAGTGATTTGTTAATCCACTTCAGTGAAATGCATTATCCCTAATCATATCAGTGAGCATCTGAGAGCCACTAGCCAAATCATCCCTATCTTGGTAAAAGCAAACAGGGGTCACTTTGCAACATTCCCTGCTGCAGAGAAGTCAGGTGAGGCTCACACATGTCTAGATCAGGAGAGTGAAAACAGATGTTTGTCTTTCTTCTGAAGTGCACTCCCACTGCTTTCAAAGATCTAGGGAGAGCTTAATTAGATTTGTTTTTAATTTCCTTTTTCTCTGAAAGAAAAAGGATGATGATTAAAATCAAAAAATCAAGTTCTTTGTTTTGATGAAAACATAATGATTTCCTGAGAACATTTTATTCCTTTTTTTTTTTGCTGTATTGTATTACAAAGAATTTAGAGAAGATTAAGAATATTCCAGAATGACTTGACTTATGTGTATGACTTTCTTCAGAAAAATTAATTTCTCTATATATGAATATCTCTGTATCAAACAAGAAAAATATGACTATGCTTTTTTAATTGATTACTAGTAAGAATCATCAAGGTATATCATAAATCTTCAAATCACTTGAAAAGTCATTATTATTGTGTATAGCTGTGCAGATGCATGCCACAATACAGCTCTAACTCTGAAGCTCTAATGAAGATGGAGTAAAATTGAGCATGACAAGCAATACCAACATTTGAGACGCTGAGGCAACAAAATTATGACAATTCTCAGGTAAGACTGGGCCATAGAATGGGATTCCTTTTCAAATAAACAAAACCAGAAAACCAAACTTTCAAGACTATTTATTTTCCACATGAGTTATAAATAGTTTTACTAATTTCTACCAAGTTAACAATATATATTTATATTATTGTGTGTGTGTATATATGCAGAAACAACTGTATACATATATCTTATGTACAAAAGCATTGGAATTATTAACGTTAATTTCATCTATATATTTAATAAATCAGTTTTATAAATGGTATTTACATTTATATTCCTACTATCCAGGATCAGAAATTTTAACTTAGATGTGTATTCAAATATTGTTGAGAGACTACAGTATATAATTATCAGCAAGAATATGGTGTGTGTTTGCCTAGAATTTGTGAATACCTGTGTACCATCCACAGCACCACATACACACATTTGCCCACACAAACGTCCACAAACACAAAGCACACATAGAATACAGTGCTAAAAAATTCAACTTCCAATTGAATTTGGTTATCAAAACAAGGAATAACAATGAAAACATCTTTGCCAAGTAGTTATATAAAACTAACCCTAACCCTAACCCTAACCCTGAAAGGGAGAACTGTTGGGGGGAAAAATAAATACCTTAAACTAAAAAAAAAAAAAAAAAAAAGAAGGGAAGAGGATGGTGGGGCTGAGGGGGAGGAGGGTGGAAGGGTGGGACTGGAGGGGGGAGTAGGGAGGGGATTGTGATTGAGATGTAACTTGAAGAAATAAAAAATAAATTATTAAAAAAAAACTATTATGAGGTAAAATTAAGACAAATTATTTATCTATAACGTGATTATTAACATTGGAATAAGTATATTGGTTTTTCTTTGTTTGTTTTGTTTTGTTATGTTATGTTTTCTTTAGGGTTTCTCTGCGTGACAGCCCAGACTGGCCTTGAACTCACAGAGGTCTTCCTGCCTCTGCCACTGGAGTGCTGGGATTAAAGATGTGAACCACCACACCTGGCAAGGACGTCTTTTATGAAAGATTAATAGCAGGATTTTGAAGTCAGTTAGATAATTTTAACTATATTTTATAAATTTTCATATGATACTACATGCTAATTTCATTTCTATTACTACAACATTTTAAGTATGAGTCTTCTAGTAGCTTATTGTTGAGTTGACACGAGATAGAGCCATCTGCAAAGAATTCACAATTGAGAAAATGCCTCCATAAGATTTGCCTGTAGTTAAGTCTATTGTAAATTTCTTAATTAGTAATTAATGTAGGAGGACCCATTCCATTGTTTGTAGAAGGGTAGCCCTGGACATGTAAAAAAACAGGGTGATCAATCCACAGGGTGCAAGCTGGTAATCTGCACTCCTCTGTAACTTCTGTACAAGGCGCTTATATCTTAGTTCCTGTCTTACTTGAGTTCCCTCTCTGACATTCATGGATGCTGTACTATAAGCTGTAAAATGAAATAAACCCTTTCCTCACCAAGTTTCTCTTTTCCCCTCACAACCCTATTCTTAGGGTTTTAAAAATACAGAAATTATCTTAATTAATCTAGGGTCATGGACTATTGTTGTGATGGACCTCACTATTGGTTTTTGGGAAGACTGTGGAAGGCAATGACTTCAAACCTTTGCACTAGGAAAGCCATTGAGTGTTCAGATTTTAATGTGCCATTCAACGGGAGCTTGGAACAACTGTAAGGCAAAGGACACTGTAAATAGAACAAAACAGCAGCCTACAGATTAGGAAAAGATCTATATCAATTCCACATCTGACAGAGAACTAATATCCAAAATATATAAAGAGCTCAAGATATTAAACATCAACACCAAATAATACAATTTAAAAAATGGGGTACAGAGCTAAAGTGGGAATTCACTACAGAGGAATTTCTCATGGCCAAGAGACACTTGAAGAAATGCTTAACATCCTTCTTCATCAGGGAATTGCAAATCAAATAACTCTGAGATTCCTTCTCACACCCATGAGAATGGCTAAGATTAAAAAATTCAAGTGACAACACATACCGGCAAGGATGTGGAAAAAGGGGAACATTCTTCCATTGTGGGTGGGAGTTCAAACTTGTACAACCACTTTGCAAATCAATGTTGTGGTATCTCAGAAAATTGGGCACAGTTCTACCTCAAGACCCAGCTATATCACTCCTGGGTACACCAAAAAGATTCTCCATCAGGCTACAAGGACATTGGCTCAACTATATTCGTAATAGCTTGTAGTAATAGCCAGAAAGTGGGAACAACATAGATGTCCTTCAACTGACAAATGGACCTAGGTCTGCCAAGACAGGGCAGGCAAGTCCTTCATAATTCCTGGATCACAATTAATGTCTGTCAGAGATACTGGGCCCAAAGGCTGAAGATAGATGCTCATATGTACTGAGAGAAATTGGGAAATGTCCAGGAAGCCAGTTTGTAGAGAGCTGCGAAGTGCCGCGCCCTAAAGATGGAGCTGGTCTCCGCCTTCCACCAGCCCGACGGTGAGCGCTCTCTATGATAATAAGTTCATATTTGGCATAGACCGCTGATCTGGCTTGCTTCCACATACATGGGCCTCTAAGATAGCACCACTTGGCATTACTTGACTGGCTGTTCATTTAGTATTTAGCCTGTGAGTTGGGTCTGCCCAATTATTTGGAAGACTGTTTTCAAGGGACCTGAATAAACTGCTAGAGAAGAGTTTTGTGAGTTGCGTCATTCCTTGCTGGACAAGGGGGGACTTGACAAAGTGGTGGCCCGTACGGGGACCCAGAAAAGACTCAGAACTCCTGCAGTCAGGGGCAACGTGATGGTAAGTTCCTGGGATAAATCAGGACAATAAAGTTTCACGGAGATAGTGAACACAAAGTAAAGTTTCGCGGAGATTGTGAACAAAAGGTAAAGTTTCGCGGAGATTGCGAACAAAAGGTAAAGTTTCGCGGGAAGTTGCGAACTATAAGGTCTCCGGGAGGGAGCAATAAGGACCTCGGTAAAGAGGCAATAAGGTCTCCGGGAGGGAGCAATAAAGTTCCGTGATTCGGACGAGTAGAAGACACAACTGGCAGAGCAAGGTGAGGGAAGCAGAGAGTGCCTCACAGATATGGAGCGCTTGGTCAAATCTGGGAAAGATACTTTGGAAGAGGATAGCTCAGAGTCTAAAGAGGAACTTAAAAGGTTAACAAAGAAAATGGAGAAGTCATCTTTGAGGAAGAGTTCTGACTGCACCCGGATAGAGCCCTCAGGTCCGGGACCGCCTGTGCTGGCCGCGCCTTCATATAATGAGACTTCCCCTCTGAGTGATCCTAGTGGGCCATCATTCTGTCCAAATGTCTGGAGGGAAGTGAGACATGAGCTGTACTATCCTGTCTTTCAGGATGGAGGGGAAAGATCTGAGCAGGTAGACAGTGAAAAGGAAAGTAACAAAGGCGAAAGATTTGAGCAGGCGGCAGTCGGTGTGGGAGGAGCCACTGCGGCAGTCGGTATGGGTGGAGCTGTTGCCATGGCGCCTGACACGTCAGCGGCAGTCGGTGTGGGAGGAGCTGTTGCCATGGCGCCTGACACGTCAGCGGCAGTCGGAGTGGGCGGAGTCGTTGCTACAGTGCGTTCAGCCACGCTGGCGGCAGCTGGTGTAAACAAAGCCGTTGCCATGGCGCCTTCAACTCCTCCCCCATATCCAGAAGCCACTCAGACAGAGCAGCCAGTTCAGTCCCTGAAAGTAGGGAGATCTTTC
>CAJQZJ010004760.1:3275050-3301438 GCA_907164525.1 Lophiomys imhausi | reverse complement strand
CAGCTATTGTTACTGCTATCACTGTTGCTGCTGTGGGAGCTACTGCCTCAGCTATTGCCTTGTCTAGTTCTATACAGACTGCCAATGCCCTGAATAACATCTCAGCCACTGTGGCACAGGCATTGGATACTCAGACCTCTATGAATTCTCATCCCAAAGGAGGTCTTATGATAGTTAATCAACGCATAGATTTAATACAAGAACAGATTGATTCTCTTTGGCAACTAGCACAATTGGGATGTGAGTGGAAATTGCAAGGTTTGTGTGTTACTTCCGTGCAGTATCAAAATTTTACAAAGGCTGCTAATTTGTCTAGACAATTGTCAAAGTTCCTCTTACAGGATTGGTCGGCTGAATTTGAAAATTTGATGAGAGAGCTGAGAGCGACAATTGTCCACATCAACTCCACTCGGGTGGATCTGAGCCTGGCTACTGGCTTGACTTCCTGGATACAGACAGCTATGGATCATCTTAAGGAGTGGGCGGGCATAGGCTCTTTGGCGATACTAATGATACTAGCCTCTCTGGTTTGCCTATGGTGCATCTACAAAATGAGAGCCACACAAAAGCGTAATGCAGCCATGATTATACAAGCCCTTGTCGCCATTGAGGCGGGCCAGTCCCCTCAGGCATGGCTTGCTACCGTGAAGTAAATCTTCACTAGCATAGTCCCTGCCCACTGAGGAATTCATTCCATGGATATCAGGGTCTGGCAAGTCAGTGACGGAGTTGACGGGTAAGTCTCGGCCACCTAACACAGGGCAGTCCCGAGTGGGGAGGCTGACCCAGAGACGGGTAAGAGTTTGAGCACCGCCCTCCTACAGGCTCAGGCCCACCGTGAGATCCCCAGATAGAGGGATTACGAAGCCTTTCCAGGGACTTTTACCAACTTTAGAAAAAATAAAAAAGGAGGAACTGTAGAGAGCTGCGAAGTGCCGCGCCCTAAAGATGGAGCTGGTCTCCGCCTTCCACCAGCCTGACGGTGAGCGCTCTCTATGATAATAAGTTCATATTTGGCATAGACCGCTGATCTGGCTTGCTTCCACATACATGGGCCTCTAAGATAGCACCACTTGGCTTTACTTGACTGGCTATTCATTTAGTATTTAGCCTGTGGGTTGGGTCTGCCCCATTATTCGGAAGACTGTTTTCAAGGGACCTGAATAAACTGCTGGAGAAGAGTTTTGCGAGTTGCGTCATTCCTTGCTGGACAAGGGGGGACGCGACACCAGTTGTCTGTCATTTCTTAGTTTTGGAAGCTGCTGGCTCTGCACTTCCTGTATATTCAGATATATTTATCCTTCTCAGGTCTCTGATGTGGTTGAAGAATAGATGGTTATAGTCTTACAGTTAAATTTTAAGTTGTTTAAGAATTAAAAGGATGTTCTATGTCTAAGAAGATATTTTTAAGTTGGTAATGAAAGTTACAATGGTAACTGAGTTAGGTATAGAACTTTAAACTCAGAGAGATAGGTAGATTTTGGATATTAATATCAGTTGCCAAGCACGTATGGACTGGGCATTGAGAATATATGTTATACCGTATAATTTTCATAATTGTGGCCTAATTGTTCTTGTTTTTTTGTATTATATTTATTGTTATAAGATAAGGAGGCTTTTATTGGACTAAAAGGGGGAGCTTTTGGGGGGAAAAGATAGACCTTAAATTAAAATAAAAACATATAGGAAGGTGAGTGGGAAGAGGATAGGAGGTTGGGACTGGGAAGGGGAGAAAGGAGGGGACTATAATTGAGATGTAACTTGAAGAAATTAATAAATGTTTAAAAAAAAAGAGTTGCCAAAAAAAGAAGAAAAAAATATAAGAAACTGGTACACTTCCACAGTGTAATACTACTCAGTTACTAAAAACAAGGACATCATGCATGTCGCAGGCAAATGGATAGAACTAGAAAAGATCATACTGAGTGAAATAACCCAGACCCAGAAAGATACACATGGTATGTACACACTTATAACTGAATATTATCCATATAGTGCAAGATAACCATCCTACAATCCACAGACTCCAAGAAGCTAAGAAACAAGGAAGGCCCAAGGGTAGTTGCTAGAATCTCACTCAGAAGGGAAATAGAAAAGACATTGGAAGTGGATGAAGAGAGGGAACTGAGTAGAAGAGTGGGAAGGGAAGGGGAATGGGTGGGGGAGCGGGTGTGGTGAGAACAGGAAAAGGGAAACCAAGGTGGGGACACATCTATGAAATAAGCCGGAGACATGTCAAACGGTTTGCTCTTGGGGGATATGGGGTTGGCTCCAGCTGAGACTCTTAGCAGCAGAGGACATGGAGATGGAAGTTGCCACCTCCTATCCTGGAAGGACTTCAGTGGAGGGAGGCAGACATCAACCCAGGCACAAAACCTTCTACCCATAATTTACCCTACTTATAAGACATACTGGGATAAAGATAGAGCAATGATTAAGGGAATGGCCAACGAATGACTAGCACAACTTGAGACCCACCCCATGTGAAAGAGCCACCTCCCGACAAGATTAATGGTAGACTGCTATGCTTTCAGACTGAAACTTAGCATAACTATCCTTTGAGGAGCCCCACCCACCAGTGGATTGAATTAAGTGCTGAGACACACAGACAAACATTAGGTGGAGCTCTGGGAGTCATGTAGAAAACTGGAAGGAAGAATAAAGAGAGCTGGAGGGGACAAGAATTGCACAAGAAGATCAACAGAGTCAACTAATCTAGGATCCTGAAGGCTTACAGATACTGAAGTACTAACAAAAAACATACACAGTCTGGACCAAGCTGATAGGCAATTTGGTCTTCAGGCAGATTCCTTAGCAAGTAGAGCAGGGGACTATCTGACATGGACTCTGTTGCCTGTTTGTGGAAAACTTTACCCTAGCTGGATTTCCTTTTCTGGCCTCAGTGGCAGAAGATGATCTTCATCCTGTTAGGACTTGATGAAATGGGGTGGGGTGATACGAGGGGAAGAGGGCTCCCCTTATCTGAGTAAAAGGGGAGGGAGAAAAGGAGGCAGAGGGTGGGGGGGGGGAACAGGATGGAGAGGAGGGAAGTGGCTGGTAACAGGATATAAAATGAACAAATAAATAAATAAATTCATTAATTAATAGTATTGAGGTCAATGAGGCATTGGTGGTTTCACCTATGAAGTTTCAGAAGTAAACAAAGGCTCTACCAGAGTCAATTGTGTGATATTTTGTGTTAAGAATTTCTGGTATCTGGTGAACAGGAGCTGAAGAAGCCACTGATTAACAAGAGATCAGTGAATTCAAACCTTTTCTGTAACAATTGATATTGGTTAGCTACATCTGAAAAGTCAGTGGTAATTAAGAAGAGACCAGCATCATTACAGCAAGCTAGTAGTCAACATCCAATTACATAGAGAGAAATTTGAAACATTTTCCCTAAATTAGAGACAAGGCAAGGATGCCCACTCTCCCCATAGCTCTTCAACATAGTTCTTGAAGTTCTAGCTAGAATAAGAAAACTAAAGGAGATCAAGGGGATATAAACTGTAAAGGAAGAACTCAAAGTATCCCTATTCACACATGATATGATAGCATGCATAAGTGATGCCAAAATTTCACCAGAAAACTCCTACAGCTGATAAATTCTTTCAGCAAGGTGCACAGGTACAAAATTAAATTAAAGATCAGTAGCATCAGTAACACTTTTTACACAAAAGATAAATGGGGCAACAAAGAAATTAGGGAAATAACACCCTTTAAAATAGCCACAAATAATATAAAATACCTGGGGGTAACTCTAAACAAGCAAGTGAAAGACTTGTATAACAAGAACTTCAAGTCCTTGAAGAAAGAAATTTAAGAGGATATCAGAAGACAGAAAAATATCCTATGATCATGCATAGGTAGGATCAACATAATAAAAATGGTCATCCTACTAAAGGCAATATACAGATTCAATGTAATTCCCATCAAAATGCAAAGAGAATTCTTTGAAAGAACAATTCTCAACTTCATATGGAAAAAAAAAAAAAACAGAATATCTAAATCAATCTCATACAATAAAAAAAATCATCTGGAGGTATCACCATCCATGATTTCAAACTATACTACAGAGCAATAGTAATAAAAACAGCATGGTAATGGCATAGAAACAGACCAGTTGATCAATGGAATTGAATCTTTTTTTTAATAATTTATTTTTTATTTCTTCAAGTTACATCTCAGTCACAATCCCTTCCCTACTCCCCCCTCCTGTCCCACCCTTCCACCCTCTTCCCCCTCAACCCACCCATCCTCTACCTTTTTTTTTTTTTTTTAGTTTAAGGTAGATCTTTTTCCCCTCAACAGCTCCCACTTTCAGTCCAACAAATGGTTCTTTCTCTTATAACAATAAATTCAATACAAAACAACAGAAGTAAATAGGCCACAATTATGGGAGTTATATGGCTTAGCATACACTCCCAATGTCCAGTCCATATGTATTGGCACCTGACTTTAACATTCTACTATCTAACCATCTCCATGAGTTTAAAGTTCTATATCTAACTCAGCTTTCATACTAACTTGCCTCACAATTTTAAAAATATCTTCTTAGATCCAGAACACCCTCTTGATTCCTAAACAACTCAAAATTTAACTGTGGGACTCTAGCTATTATTCTTCAACCACCTCAGAGACCTGAGAGGAATAAATATATCTGATTATATAGGAAGTGCAGGGCCCACTGCTTCCAAAACTAAGAAATGACATACCAGTGCCTGCCTGGACAGTTCCCATTTTGTCTCCATACATTACAGCATCAATCTTCAGCCATTTGGCCATGTTTCTCTGACAGACATTGATTGTAGAGCAGGAATTATGAAGGACTTACATACCCTGTCTTGGCAGAGCTAGGCTGTCGACTTACCTGCTTCCAAGTTTTGTCCTTTTTGGACAGAAGTCTGTCTACAGTTGAAGCAAGGGGTTTTTCTTGCCAAGACAAAGGCTTACCACCAATTCAATATCTCCCACTGGAGATTCTTCGATGCTTATCTTCTACTTGGAGTAGAATAGGGGGTGCTCTCAGGAGCTGACATATCTCAGTATCAAAAAATCTTAAGTTAAGAAAACATCTTTGAATGCCATATTCTGCAAATCTCTTGAGTTTTTTGAAGATGTCCTATCTATCTCTTTTATTTAGATAAGCAAATATTGCTTGTCTCTTAGCAACTTGATTTCTGAGTAGCTTAGAAAATAACTATGAGCCGGGCGGTGGTGGCGCACACCTTTAATCCCAGCACTTGGGAGGCAGAAGCAGGTGGATCTTTGTGAGTTTGAGGCCAGTCTGGTCTACAAAGCGAGTCCAGGACAGCCAGAGCTATTAAACAGAGAAACCTTGTCTCGAAAAACCAAAAAAAAAAAAAAAAAAAAACCAAAAAAAAAAAACAGAAAATAACTATGATAGACTGTCACAGCAACTAACAAAATGACACGTTTGCATGACTATTAGTTTCCATTTCTTAATTTTCCTAAGCAGTTTATGATGGTTGGTAGCAAGAGGCCAAAACTTGACATTTCATTTTTAAGCATTACTAGGAACAATACCTTTAAGAGGCGTTACCCTTAATTTTGTATCAATATACAAAGATCAATACCAATGTGGCCAAATATAATCTTAATTTTGTATCAATATACAAAGATCAATACCAATGTAGCCCAATACAATCTTAATTTTACATCAATATACAAGGGTCAATACCATTGTGGCCAAATATAATCTTAATTTTGAATCAATATACAAAGATCAATACCGATGTAGCCCTATACAATCTTAATTTTGCATTAATATACAATGATCAATACCAATTTAGCCAAATATAATATTAATTTTGTATCAGTATACAAAGGTATAAGGCCATATTCAATAATCTGTCTTTTTTTCTTGATCTTTCTTTTTTTTTATAATTTAAATACTTTATTATTTTTTTTCTTCAAGTTACATCTCAGTCACAAACCCCTCCCTATTCCCCCTTCCTATCCCACCCTTCCACCCTCTTCCCCCCAGAAATTTCCCCCTTCAGTCCAACAGAAGGTTCCTTCTCTTATAACAGTAAATATTATACAAAACAACAGATATAAATATGCCATATTTGTGAGAGTTAAATGGCCCAGTATACCTTCCCAATGTCCGGTTTGTACATATTTGGCCCCTGACTTTAACATTCTACTATCTAACCATCTCCATGAGTTTAAAGGTCTATATCTGACTCAACATTCATACTAACTTGCAACACACTTTTAAGAGTATCTTCTTAGATCTATAACAGCCTCTTTATTCCTAAACAACTCAAACTTTAACTATGAGACTCTAGCTGTCTATTCTTCAACCACCTCAGAGACCTGAGAGGGATAAATATATCTGCTTATATAGGAAGTGCAGGACCTGCAGCTTCCGAAACTAAGAAATGACATACCAATGACTGCCTGGATAGTTCCCATTTTCTCTCCATACATTCCTGCATCAGTCTTCAGCCTTTGGGCCCTGTTTCTCTGACAGACATTTGTTGTAGAGCAGGGATTATGAAGGACTTACCTACCCTGTCTTGGCAGAGTTAGGCTGTCGACTTCCCTGCTACCAAGTTTTGTTCTTTTTGGACAGCAGTCTGTCTGCAGTTGGTGCAAGGGTTTTTTTCATGCCAAGAGATATGCTTGCCACTAATTCAACCTTCTTACAGTGGAGGTTCTTCGATTCTTATCTTCTACTTGGAGTAGAATAGGGGGTGCTGTCAGGCGCTGATATGTCTCGATATCAAAAAAAAAAAAGAAAAGAAAATCTTAATTTAAGATAACATCTTTGAATGCCATATTCTTCAGATCTATTGGGGTGTTTGAAGATGCCCTATCCATCTCTTGTATTTAGATAAGCAAATGTTGCTTGTCTTTAGCAACTTGATTACTGGGTAGTTTAGAGAATATCTGTGATAGACTGTCATAGTAGCTAACAAAGTGACATGTTTGTATGACTAGGAGTTTGTTTTACTTAACTATCCTAGACCGTTTTAGACGGTTGGTATCAAGAGGCCAGAGCTTCACATTTTATTTTTAAGTATCTCTAGGTATGATACCATTAGGAAGCATTACCTTTAATTTTGTATCAATATACAAAGATCTAGTCAATTGTGGTTAAATATACTCTTAATTATGTATCAATATACAAAGATCAATGCCTATGTAGCCCAGTACAATCTTAATATTACGTCCATATACAAGGGTCAATACCATTGTAGCCAACTATAATCTTAATTTTGTATCAATATACAAAGATCAATACTTATGTAATCCAATACAATCTTATTTTTGCACAATAAACAATGGTCAATACCACTTTAGCCTAATAAACTACTAATTTTGTATCATTATACAAAGGAATAAGGGTATATTCATTAATCTGCCCCTTCTTCTTGGACCTTCCTGTGCTATGTCTATATCTCATTTTTCTCAAGCCCATGCACTCCTACATAGGAGAGGAAGAAGGATACAGAAAAGGAAAAGTAGGAAGTCCCTGGGGCTAACCTCCAAAACCCACTAAACAGGAACATTTATCAGCTTGTAATCTCTTCCCTTAAATATCAGATTTTTCAGTTATCCTTTCTTATACTATGTCTATGTCCCATTTTTCTCAAGTCTGTTCACTCCTACATAGGAGAGAAAGAAGGATACAGAAAAGAAAAAGAGAGAAGTCCCTGGGTCTAACCTCCAAAACCCATTTAACAAGACCATTTAACAGCTTGTAATCTCTTCCCCTAAATAACAAAATTTTCTATTATCCATCAAATAACCAAAGGGGGGGGGGAACACCCTCCCCACCTTCTGGGAATGGGACGTTGTTCTCTTAAAATGACTTCCTGCTGAATTGGGACGTAGTAAAACTGTTTGGGGCCTAAATAAGAATGGAAAAATGGTTAAAAATGTTAATAAAATCATTTGATATTCAGTCCTTTTGTGCTCAGCTATTTAGATGTCCTAAGAAGTTCATAGACAGAAGCTGATCTTAAGAGCTTTACTGAAGTTCTGGCTGGAGCAGTCTGTGGAGCTGAACGATCTTAGCGATTTTGAGTTGTGGTTGTAGACATTTGAGGAAATGGCTATTGAGGAAGTCTGCAAGGCTGGATCATCTGGGTCCCTCGTCTTCTTTGGTGTCTGATCTGTTTCCTGCTGAGGTTTCTGTTGTCCATTTGTCCCTGGATTCCTTGAATGGATGCTTTAAATCTCCTGGAAAGATAAGAACAGAGCCCTGCCCTAATCCTAACTCTGGGACAATTACCTTTTTTTTTTTTGTGGGGGGAGGGGGGTCAGGTAATATTTTTCCTGGAGCAAATTTGGTTTTTTGACAATATATAAAGTATTATCATTCAATCCGGACTAAAGAAGAAATTATTTTGATATTTTGGAGCTTAACAAACCTTTAGTGTATATACTTTGAGGTCTCAAAGGACAATTTGTTTGAATTGCAGCCTGCCTTTTGTACGTAGCTTTTAAACTTAAATCCTTCCAAATCCTATGTGCCTATCTTTGCATTCTAAGTTTTTGGATCAAAGACATGTGGTTCCCAACTGATGGGATTAAAGATGTGCTCCTTCACCCCTGGACCAAAGTTTTTCTCTGTTTAGAGCTTGTTTTGTATCAGGCTGAACTTGAGCTCTGAGATCTGCCTGTTTCTGTCTCTAGTGTGTTGGGATTAAGGGTGTATTCTTCCCCAATGATGGGACTAAGTGTGTGCACCATCACCACCCTATTTCTTATAACTCTAGAATTTATGAGACAACTAACTCTATAATGATCCTCCTGTCTCTGCTTGAGGTAAAGGCATGGGCTAACACCATGCATTATTTTAACTTAGGTCTAAGTTTTTTCAACTCTTGGAGGTTTGTAAAACCAGGTTTAACAGCTGTTACCTTTAATTTATTTACAGTGTTTTAAACCTGTTACCTGCTTTTTAATGCCAAACCATGAAAATAGCCTATACCTCACAAAACAAAACAAAACAAAACAAAACAAATCCAAAAAACTTTTAAGCTGCTATCAAGTTTGTGTAATCTCTGTAGCCACCTGCAATCTAACATTCTAATCTAAAATTAAGGCCATTTTCCTTTCATGCCAGTAAGGCAATTAATTATACCTTTGGTAAATTATAGTTTGAAAATTTTATATTGTATTTTTTTTATATTTTTAAGCTTATTAACTCTTTTCTTAAAAAAGTATTATTTACTTCTAGAACATAGTTTCCTCCCTCCTCCCCTTCTGGTCCCTTCCTTCCTCTCTCCTTCCCTCCTTTTCTTCTTCCCTCCCTCCCTCCCTCCTTGTTGAATTTTAAACCCAGAAATAAACCCCCACATCTATGGTCTCTTAATTTTTGACAAAGCAGCCAAAAGCATACAGTGGAAAAAGGAAAGTATCTTCAATAATAGTGCTGGTTGAACTGGATGTCAACATGGAAAAGAATGCAAATAGACCCATGTTTATCACCTTGCCCAAAACTTAAGTCCAAGTGGATCAAAGACCTTAACCTAACATCCAACACACTAAATCTAATAGAAGAGAAAGCAAGGAAAAGCCTCGAACTCATTGGCACAGGTGACAACTTCCTGAACAGAACACCAACAGCTTAGGCTCTAAGACCAACAAGCAATAAATGGGACCTTATGAAACTAAAAAGTTTCTGTAAGGCAAAGGACACTGTCCCTAGAACAAAACGGCAGCCTATAGATTGAGAAAAGATCTTCAACTACCCTACATCCAACAGAGGGATAATATCCAAAATTTATAAAGAACTCATGAAACTAAACACCAAGAAACCAAATAATCCATTCAAAATATGAGGTATAAAGCTAAACTGAGAATTCACAAAAAAAAGAATCTCTAATAGCCTAGAGACACTTGACAAAAATATACGCTCAATATCCTTAAGCATCAGAGAAATGCAACTCAAGAAGACTGATATTCCATCTCACACATGTTAGAATGGATAACATCAAAAACTCAAATGACAGCACATGCTTGCAAGGTTGTGGAGAAAGGGGAACTCTCCTCCATTGCTGGTGGGAGTGTAGACTTTGCAACCACTGTGGAAATCAGTCTGGCAATAGCTTAGAAAACTTGGAGTAGCTCCACCTCAAGACCCAGCCATACCACTCCTGGGCATATATTCAAAAGATGCCTCACCAAACCATAAGGACATCTCAACTATGTTCATAGTAGCTTTATTTGTAATAGCTAGAAACTGGAAACAACCCAGATGTCTTTGAACTGAAGAATGGATTGAAAAAAAAAAAACTCTGGTACATTCTTCTTTTAAAAATTTATTTATTTATTGCTTCAGATTACATCTCTATCATAGTGTCCTCTTTTGACCCTTCCCAGTCCCACCCTCCCATCCTCTACCCCCTAACCCTTCCATTCCACTCCTCTGAGTGGAGTGTTCCTCCATAACAGTCCCCTGCCCCAGTTGAGCAGTCATATGAGGGCCAAGAGCCTCCTCATACACTGGGGGCCTACAAGGCAGTACCACTAGGGAAAGTGTCTCATTGACAGGAAAAAAAAGTCTATGTTCCTGTTCCCTTTGGTGCATTGGTTGTAGTGTAGATATCCTGTACTATATAGCTAAAATCCGAATATAAGTGAATAGATGCCATGTGCATCCTTCTAAGTCTGGGTTAACTCACTCAGAATGAGCTTTTCTAGTTCCATCTATTTGGCTGCAAATTGCATAATTTCCTTGTTTCTGATAGCTGAGTAGAATTCCATTGTGTACATGTACCATAGGTTTTTAATCCATTCTCCAGTTGAGGGACATATGGGTTGTTTCCAGTTTCTAGCTCTTACAAATAAGGCTGCTATGAACATAGATGAGGCAACTTCCTTGTGATTCGGTGAGGAGTCATTTGGATGTATACCCAGAAGTGGTATGGCTGGGTCTCAAGGCAGAGATATTCCAAGTTTTCTAAAAATCGCCAGACTGACCTCCATAGTGGTTGCACAAGCTTGCACTACCACCAGCATGGAGGAGTGTTCCCCTTTCTCCACACCCTTGCCAGCATGTGCTGTCATTTGAGCTTTTGATCTTAGCCATTCTGACAGGTGTGAGATGGAATCTTAGAGTTGTCTTGAGTTGCATTTCTCTGATGATTAAGGATGTTGAGCATTTCTTCAGGTGTCTCTCAGCCATTAGGGATTCCTCCTGTGTGAATTCTCTATTTAGCTCCATCCCCCATTTTTTGATTGGATTATTTGGTTTCTTGGCATTTAATTTCTTGAGTTCTTTGTAGATTTTGGATATTAGCCCTCTGTCAGATGTGGGGTTGGTGAAGATATTTTCCCAATCTGTAGGCTGCCATTTGTTCGAATGACAGTATCTTTTGCCTTACAGAAGCTTTTCAGTTTCATGAGGTACCATTTATTGATTGTTGGTCTTAGGTCCTGAGCTGTTGGTGTTCTGTTCAGGAAGTTTTCACCTGTGCCAATGATTTTGAGGGTTTTTCCTACTTTCCCTTTAGTAGATTTAGTGTGACCAGCCTTATGTTAAGGTCTTTGATCCACTTGGACTTAAGTTTTGTCCAAGGTGATAAGTATGGGTCTAATTTCATTCTGTTACAAATGGACATCCAGTTGGACCAGCACCATTTGTTGAAGATGCTATCCTTTTTCCATTGTGCAGTTTTGGCTTCTTTGTCAAAGATTAGGTGACCATAGGTGTGTGGGTTCATTTCTCAGTCTTCAATTCGAATCCATTGATCCTCTGTTCTGTTTATATACCAGTACCATGCTGTTTTTATTGCTATTGCTCTGTAGTACAGGTTGAAATCTGGGAAGGTGATACCTCCAGATGTTTTTTTATTGTACAGGATTGATTTAGCTATTCTAGGTTTTTTGTTGTTCCATATGAAATCAAAGTACCAACAATTCTTTATAGACCTGGAACTCTGGTACATTCTTAAGCATAGTCATAGAGAAGCTGGAGTCTAGAAGGATGAAGCTGTACTGAATGCTGGCAGCCATACCTTGTGAAGAGTGTGAGTGTCCAAGGTCATACTGGTTCCAAAGACACAAAGAGGAATGAAGGGCAGTGTAAGTCTGGCCCCATTAAGAAGCTGCAAGAGGATAATGTCGAAAGTGCAGCTTCAGTAAAATGCACAGGATGGACAGTCATGGAGAGAAATTGAGGCTTTGTGTCATGTGGCAGGGTCAGAGTCTCTGAACCAAGTACAGGAAAGGTCATTGGTGAAAGTGTAGGCAGTTTGAGGATCTCACCCAGTATTTTGGTGATGGCAGTACCAGGACACCAGCCCAAAGAATAGCAGGTATTGGGTGGCGTCATCCTGGGATTACAAGACAAGATGTGTGTGACACATATGTCAGTCAGAAAAATGAGTCTGCCCAAGCCCTTTGTCACCCAGGAGATTGTGAGTGATGCCACACACTGGACCCTGAGATATTCACACTGCTGCAGTTTGGTTTTGCTCTGTTCAGGCTACAAATATGTCCTGACGCTTCCTTTTGTTGGTGAGGAAAATTTTAACTTATTTTGATTTTACTGGTTTCTACCCAGAGTAAAGACACCTTGGAATTTTAGAGACTTTAGAACTTTAAAGAGACTTTGGAGTTTTAGAGAGACTTTGGCTAATTTAGAGGAATTGAGCATTTAAAGTCTTTGAATGTTTAAAGACTGGGAGTTTTAAAAGCTATAATCCTGTAAAGGTCATGGTTTAACAGTGTTGTGTTTCTGTGTTAAATTTAAAAGGGGTCAATTGTGGTAGTTATTGCTATGTCAGCTTGACACAAGTAGGCATTGTTCAGGAAATGAGAGCCTCAACTGCAGAATGACATGTGGTTAAGCCTGTGGTGGATATTCTTGGTTGATGATTAATGTAGAAGTGACCATATTACTGGGGAAGTGCCACTCCTGAATGTGGTGGTCCTGGGTGCTATAAGAAAATAGAATGGGGAAGAGCCATGATTGAACAAGGCAATAAGCCTCCTTCTTCCATGGTCTCCCAGTTAGTCTCTACCTTCAAGTTCCTACTCTGAGTTCCTGCCCTGGCTTAAATCAGTGATGGACATATCAGGTGTAAGGCAAAATAAATTGTTCTTTACCCAAATTGCATTTGGTCATGGTGTTTTATAACAACAATACAAATCCTAAGTTAAATGTGGTGGTGGGGGGGGTGAAGATGGTATAGGATTGCAAATTGTACTTGTTTTTACTCTGTGCCTTATATTTCACACCCTAGACCTGATAAATGAAACTGGCCCACAGAATATCAGTGTATTATAATATAACCAGTGCTAATACAGCAATGCCATGGAGTCACAGAACAATTAAACTGTCCAGCACAAAGTTAGATGTAAAGGGAAGGGATGGATTTGTAAATGATAAGAAAAGGTAATAACTATATTTGATCTGAAAACAGAAAAAAATTATATATTGATTAACATGATGTAACAGCTGTTATCATGATAGAAAAAGAGAAGATGTAAAAGATTTAATCTCTTACCATCAGGACGTTCTGATTATGAATATGGTTTCTGAGTTTTGAGCATCTTGATTATTGGTTGTTCAGACTAAAAGTGCTATCAGCAGAGAGTTGGTCAGCTGAACCTAACTTGACACACTCTGCCCTTCAACGAATGTATTCTCTAATTAGTAAGTGAGGTTCTTGTTTGTTTTCCTATTCTTGAAACCAAAATCAACATGTCTGTCTGATGGTAGGGAGGACATATAGTAACAGTCAGGGGGACAAAAAAACAAAACAAAACAAAACAAAAAAAAACAACCTGAACTAGGAATACAGGGGCTTGAGTCTCTGAATAACAACAAGTAGAAAAGTTGTCCTTCAAAACAGATGGATGGACTGTCCAGGGGCAGATTACACCCTATGCCAAAACTTCTGTGTACTGAGAAAAGGCTACATGAACATGAATTGAAAGACTAAATGGTTAAAAAAAGCTAAATATCAGAATAATGTTTCATCTGAATGTTAAGATTAATTTGGAATATTTGTATATTTTAAAATTATACTATTTTAAAAATCACATTAAAGCATTCAAAAAAAGGCAAGCTGAAGGACCTTGTTTAATTCCAGAAATGTAGCAGCACCTAACAGGCTTAGTGTAATAAGAAAATGAAAACTGTACAAAGGGTGCAGTGACAGGCAGGCAAGGGCAATGTCTAAAATCAATAAGTACTTGCCACATTCTAACAAGATGCTGTATTGATTTTTCAAACTTTAGTCTGTTTCCACTTGGAAACTTTCCATTTGACATGTTTCTGCAATCATATACTGATGTATAGAGATAGTATTAAATTGTCCATCTAGCAATTAAATGATATAAAGATGTAATGACCAAATATATGCCAAGCCTGTGCTCTATAAAGCTATTTCTCAGATATTTGCTATTATTGTCATATTAGAGTATATTTTTTATCAGTAACTTCTCAGAACTTTATAACTTGAAGAATTTTCTCTAAAAGAAATTTTGTTATTAGTACAAATCATTATCCAAAATGTCAATTACTATTAGTTATTATCTTTTCTTTTTGTTATTTATAGCTAAATAGGTCATTTGACAAATGGGCCCAGTTAGGAATGTTCTTGTCACACAAGCTTAAGGATCTGAGTTTTAATCTTCATCCATCATGCAAAAAAGAGGCTTAGTGGCACCTCTTTAAACTCTCTGCACTGTGGGGAGTTGGATGTAGCTTTTTTAGAAAGTCAGCCTAGCTGAATCAATTAGGTTGATCAAACAGGTTCAATAGAAGATCCTGTCTCAAAATATGTGGATGGCAATTGAAGAAGACAAATATTAGCTGTGAATCTCTACATGTACAAACATAGGCACATGTACATATATACACAAATATGCTACACACACACAATTATAAGCACTATTGAACCACATCTAAAAATATTTTCTCACACTTAACTTGGTTTGGAGATCAGTTTTCTAGAAACAGCCTTAAAAATGAGAGACAATATCTAAAAGGAATTAGGAATTGAAATATAAAAATAACCTAACAGATTAAACACAGAAAAACTAATAGCCTGATGTAACAATGGGCATAGTCATGCTAATCATGTGGAACCATGGGTCTCCTTTGTTCTTTGTGGTGGTAGCCCACTCAGTCTTTTATTCTAGCTCATCTCCAATCCTTTGTGACTCCTGTTGGGACCCAGGTAGCAAACTTTGTCCCCCTTCCCTGTCCTCCATTCCAGTCTCTCCAGACTTATCCATAGTCCAGTTGTAGCCACTCTGCCTATAGTCTTCCCCCAGCTCTATGCCATCTCTGGGTATTTGATCTCTAGATGAACCAGGTTCACCATAGTTTCTTGTCACAGCCCTCTAAGCATTTTCTTTTAGACTATTTCCATTTCTTTGTGACTCGCTGCTCACCTACAAAACAGCTAACTAGCAACTACCTCACACATAACACACTTGGATGAGCCCCAGAACTGCTCTTTGCTGACTTCTCAGTGCTACCACATTTAACTGGGACTCAGGGATGCTACAGCTGCAAAACTTGGCTGTGACTCTGACTGGGTAACAGCAGACAAAAGGAACATGAACCAAGCAAAAACAAGATTTGGTATTTTCTGCAAGAAACAACCACAGAAGTCAAAGCTTTAGATTCCTAGATCCTAGTACAAAGATGCAAACATGTACAAAGAAGATAATATGCCTTCTGCAGAAGCCAGAAGCCCTACTGTGTTAGGTCTAAGGGAAAGCAACTTAGTCACAACATAAGAAAAAGATTTGAAATGGCAATTATGAATATGGTCACACACATTAAAGATATGAATAAATTCCTTAATGGGGACCATGAAAACACAAATAATAGAATGAACTCACAAAATAAGACATGAAAGTAAAATTCTAAAAATGAATAAAATCACTAAATGAAATCAAATTAAAATAAAACTTGAAAGGAAAATCTCAGAATGCCAACAAAAAACTCAGAAGTATACCTCTCTAAGACATTAAAAGATTTTCTAGTTCCATCCTTTTGGCTGCAAATTGCATAATTTCATTGTTCCTGATAGCTGAATAATATTCCATTTTGTAGATGTACCACAGTTTTTTAACCCATTCTTCAGTTGAGGGACATCTGGGTTGTTTCCAGTTTCTAGCTATTACAAATAAGGCTGCTATGAACATAGATGAGGAAACTTCCTTATGATTCCCTGAGGAGACATTTGGGTGTATACCCAGAAATGGTATGGCTGGGTTCTGAGGCAAAGCTATTCCAAGTTTTCTAAGATATCGCCAGACTGATCTCCATAGTGGTTGCACAAGCCTGCACTCCCACCAGCAATGGAGTAGGGAATGGATGGAACTAGAAAAGCTCAACCTGAGTGAGCTAACCCAGACTCAGAAGGATGCATATGGCATCTATTCACTTATAGTAGGATTTTAGCTATATAGTAGAGGATATCGATACTACAACTAACACACCAAAGGGAACATGGACATAGACATTTTATTTTTTTTCTATTTTTTATTCTTTTTATTATCTGTTTGTCTGCTTATTTGTTTCTTTGTTTTTTAGTTCTCTCTCCTGGGCAATGAGACACTTTTCACTGGTGGCACTGCCTCATAGACCCCCCAATGAATGAGGAGGCTCTTGGCCCTCATACGACCTCTGAACTGAGATGAGGGATTATTATATAGGGACACCACACCCCAGAGAAATGGGATGGAAGGGCTAGGGGGTAAATAAAAAAAAATGAAATGTGAAGTTTCGGCCTTTTGCTACTAATTGTCATAAACTGTTTAGGATAATTAAGAAATGCAAACTAATAGTCATGCAAACCAGTCATTGTGTGAGGTACTATGACAGTCTATTATAGTTATTTTCTAAGCTAATCAGAAATAAAGCTGCTAAGAGACAAACAACATCTGCTTATCCTAATATAAGAGATAGATAGGGCCTCTTCAAAAACCTCAAGAGATCTGCAGAATATGGCATTCAGAGATCTTTTCTTAACTTTAGATTTTTTTTAATATGGAGACATATCAACTCCTGACAGCATCCCCTATTCTACTCCAAGTAGAAGATGAGCATTGAAGAATCTCCAGTGGGAGATGATTGAATTAGTTGCAAGTCTATCTCTTGGTAGGAAAAGCCCCTTGCTCCAACTGTAGACAGAATGCTGTCCAAAAAGGACAAAACTTGAAAGCAGGTAAGTCGACAGCCTGGCTCTGCCAAGAGAGGGTAGGCAAGTCCTTCATAACCCTTGCTGTACAATCAATGTCTGTCAGAGAAACGGGCCAAACGACTGAAGCTTGACGCTGTAATGTATGGAGAGAAAATGAGAGCTGTCCAGGCAGCCACTGGTATGTCATTTCTTAGTTTTGGAAGCTGCGGGCCCTACACTTCCTATATAATCAGATATATTTATCCCTCTCAGGTCTCTGAGGTGGTTGAAGAATAGATAGCTAGAGTCTCATAGTTAAATTTTGAGTTGTTTAGGAGTCAAGAGAGTGTTATAGATCTAGGAAGATGCTTTTAAAATTGTGTTGCAAGTTAGTATGAATGTTGAGTTAGATATAGAACTTTAAACTCATGGAGATGGTTAGATAGTAGAAAGTTAAAGTCAGGTGCCAAATACATAAGGACATTGGGAATATACGCTAAGCCATATAACCCTCATAACTGTGGCCTAATTACCTCTGTTGTTTTGTATTGTATTTATTATTGTAAGAGAAAGAGCCATTTGTTGGACTGAAAGGGGGAGCTGTTGGGGGAAATAAGATTTATCTTAAACTTAAAAAAAAGGGAAGAGGATGGGGGGCTGAGGGTGAGAGGGTGGAACTGTAGGGGGGAGTAGGGAGGGGATTGCCATTGAGATGTAACTTGAAGAAATAAAAAAATTAATAAAAACAATTGTAAATAAATATATCCTTTATTAAAAAAAAGAAATATGAAGGGAACAAAATAACAGATCTTGGGAGTATTTTATAATGGCTACTTTTTCCTCTACCAACTTCTACTTTTTCTTTAGCCTTGTCAATCTTGCTGAGTTTGTACATTACAGCTACAAATGAATACATAGCCAAAGGGGCCTGAATGGTATTGGAGATTTCAATAAATCATACTGCATCTGATAAAAAAGATATTAAAAGATATGGAAAAGTAAATATCAATATTATTCAGCTAAAAGCATTGAATCCTTTAATATAGAGCTGACTTTGCAATATCCTGGTATGAGTGTGGTCTAGTGTTATGGATATAACCAACACTTTTTTTGATTAGACTTAAGTATGGTTCCATAAGATGGAACCCATAATAGCACTGCCTACATGCCCAAGAACCTGAGATTCATACATCTATTGGAAAACCTACTTTCACTATTCTGCTATAGAAAACAGTGATAAAGTGTCTCCCATTAGCAAATTATTATACCAGGAGCAGAGTAACAACACTCGAAACTTGCAACAGGCAAGCTTTGTGTAGTAGGTGATAATTTATAAAGAGATTGGTACATGGAAAATGTGCTGAGAATGAGAGACTTTAGGCCCTCAGCCCTAAATGAGATGTCCTTTTCACACTGCTCCTCTCAAAGTTTAAGAATCTATGTTGAAGATAAGGTGGAAAGATTGTAAGAGCCAGAGGAGGTGGATAAGAGTTAGGATATTCTTTCAGCTACAATGTGAAATCACACAGGGACAGTAAACCAAATCAAATTCCAACATCAGAAGGAAAGGCAGATGCAAAGTTTCACCACTAACCAACAAGCTGATATCTACTGCAAACGGAAATATCAGTTTTCTTTGATGGGTTGTTATTGGGCTAAACCAATATTTCAAAGAAGGCTTCATATCTAAGAGTAGCTGGAGTCCATATTTTGTGCACTTTTCTGTATGTTTTAGAATTGTTTTGTCTTATTGTTTTGTTTTGTTTTGTTTACTTTTACTGTCTTTTTAAAATTACTTTTTGTTGTTTTCTTCTGTTACTTTGTATGGAATAGAGGAGAGAATGTGAGTTTGAGTAAGTAGAGAATATGATCAAATTATATTGTATTAAGTTTTTAAAAAATAAATCATGCCTAGAGATAGGCTTGCCACTAATTCAACCATCAAACAGTGGAGGTTCTTCGATGCTTATCTTCTACTTGGAGTAGAATAGGGGGTGCTGTCAGGAGCTGATATGTCTCGATATCAAAAAAAAAACAAAAAAAAGAAGAAAAGAAAATCTTAATTTAAGATAACATCTTTGAATGCCATATTCTGCAGATCTCTTGGGGTGTTTGAAGATGCCCTATCCATCTCTTGTATTTAGATAAGCAAATGTTGCTTGTCTCTTAGCAACTTGATTACTGGGTAGTTTTGAGAATATCTGTGATAGACTGTCATAGTAGCTAACAAAGTGACATATTTGCATGACTAGGAGTTTGTTTTACTTAACTATCCTAGACTGTTTTAGACGGTTGGTATCAAGAGGCCAGAGCTTCACATTTTATTTTTAAGTATCTCTAGGTATGATGTTGAATTAGTGGCAAGCCTATCTCTTGGCATGAAAAAACCCCTTGCACCAACTGCAGACAGACTGTGTCCAAAAAGGACAAAACTTGGTAGCAGGGAAGTCGACAGCCTAACTCTGCCAAGACAGGGTAGGCAAATCCTTCATAATCCCTGCTCTACAACAAATGTCTGTCAGAGAAACAGGACCCAAAGGCTGAAGACTGATGCAGGAATGTATGGAGAGAAAATGGGAACTGTCCAGGCAGTCATTGGTATGTTCTTTCTTAGTTTTGGAAGCTGCAGGCCCTGCACTTCCTATATAAGCAGATATATTTACCCCTCTCAGGTCTCTGAGGTGGTTGAAGAATAAACAGCTAGAGTCTCATAGTTAAATTTTGAGTTGTTTAGGAATCAAGAGGGTGTTATAGATCTAAGAAGCTACTCTTAAAAGTGTGTTGCAAGTTAATATGAATGTTGAGTCAGATATATACCTCTAAATTCATGGAGATGGTTAGATAGTAGAATGTTAAAGTCAGGGGCCAAATATGTATAAACTGGACATTGGGAAGGTATACTGGGCCATTTAACTCTCATAAATGTGGCATATTTATATCTGTTGTTTTGTATAATACTTACTGTTATAAGAGAAGGAACCATCTGTTTGACTGAAAGGGGAAACTTCTGGGGGGAAGAGGGTGGAAGGGCGGGATAGGGAGGGGTTTGTGACTGAGATGTAACTTGAAGAAAAAAAATAAAGTATTTATTAAATAAATAAATAAATAGATAAATAAATAAATAAATAAATAAATAAATAAATAAATAAATGGGCAAATGATTTAAAGAGACAATTGTTAAAACAATAAGTGCAAATAGGTGATACATACAGAAAAAAAATAATTGAACAACCTTAAACATCAGAGAAATTGAAGTAAAACTTCACTAAGATTCCATTCCACATCAGTTAAAAAGGGAGAACAAACACATGTAGTCAAAGAGTCAGGGGAAACAGGAGTCCATGCTTGCCCATGGTGGGAATGTAAATCAGTAAAGTAACAATTTCTATTATCATTTATTTCCATCCTTGCCCATGGTGGTAATGTAAATCAGTAATGTAACAATTTCTATTATCATTTATTTCCACAAATCACTGTAACATTGCTGTATATGTTTCCCCCAAAGCTAAAAGTACAATCGTCATCACATCCATTCATACCACTCTTGTGTATACAACACAAAGAATTCAAATTATATTATATATACCTATATATTGTGGGGACCCAGGAAATGGAGGCTTATTAAAAATGTCTTGTTTCTGGGAAAATGAAAGTAACTTATGGGAGATATGTAAGATGGCACTGGCAGGAAGGAGCTGGGGTGTAGTTGAAGCCTGATTGTGGGTAAAGCTGATTGGGTGAGCAAGGCTTCTGTACTCGTGTCAGTGCATGAACACCATGTACCCGGCTTGTGCTAAGTGATGTGATAGGATGGCCTTTAATGTGATTGGCCCACATAGCCACATGTGGAAATCCACCGTTTGGTTCTGTATATAAGCCAGAGAATGAAACAGTAAAAAGGGGAAATGCTTAGACATCACCCCTGTCAGGACTGTTTGTCTTCAGAGTGAAGGCTGGAGGTTCAGAGAGGCAGTGCATGCACGTTTCCCTAAGACCCCATTATGTGGTGATGGCCATGCTGTGGGCTTACTACAATATATCCCTATCTAGTGTATCATGAACAATGACTGATTTGTGGAATCAACCTTAGTGCCATTTACAGGTGTATGAATAAAGGAAGTCTTGAAACATAGTTCAGAGAGAAAACAGGTCTGTATAATGTTCAGTACTTGGGGTCAATTCCCAAAGACACAAGAAATTAACCAAACAAACAAACTAAACAGCAATGCAAATTGATGTTATTATGTCATTTTCAGGAAAATGTAATATGTTATATTTAGAAAGATGAATACCACAAAATTTCCCTCACATGCAGAATCTAGATATTTATAAAGACACAAAAGTGAAGAAAAGGTCTATTTGTGGGAAGGTAAGTCAGATATCAAAAGAAGTTGAAAGATCATTAAAAGAGGTTGATATCTAGTTCATGTATCTTTGCAAAATATCATGATAAAAACCTGATTTTGTATAAATTTTGTAAATTGTATATGTTAATAATTCTAATTTATCTTTCTATGAACTAAAAAGAAAATCTGTTAATAGTGATTCTGATGTTGTATTGTGATGCACTACTACTCAAAATAACTACAGCGAAATGATTGGTAATCAAATATTTGTTTTTAATTAATAAATCATGCTTTATTTTAATATTTTGGAAGATAATTTACTAGAGTGGAGGAAATAAGTATACTCAACAAGATTACAAATCAAAAATATTGAATAATATATGACAATTAATGAAATCTACTAAAACTATAATAGATGATCACTGTAGTCATTAAAGAGAAGATCCCACCTGTGACAATATCTTCTAATGATATCATCTCTTTCCACAGTACACTATTTTTATTAGTAATAACATTTGATATTGAGATATTGAAATATAGATCTACAAGACACTATTTGTTGCAATGTACTAAACAGCCATGAATCACACAAATTTCCAAACTCATCAATTTGGTCTTCTTTGGTAAGACTGGATTTCTTTTTTTTTTTTTTTTTAATAAGTACTTTATTTTTTTTTCAAATTACATCTCAGTCGCAAACCCTTCCCTATTCCCCCTTCTTGTCCCACCCTTCCACCCTCTTCCCCCCCCAACAGCTTCTCTTTTCATTCCAACAAATGGTTCTTTCTCTTATAACAGTAAATTCTATACAAAACAGCAGAATTAAATATGCCACATTTATGAGAGTTAAATGGCCCGGTGTACCTTCCCAATGTCCAGTTCGTACATATTTGGCCCCTGACTTTAACCTTCCACCTTCTAACCATCTCCATGAGTTTAAAGTTCTATAACTGTCTTAGTTTTCATACTAACTTGAATCACTATTATAACCATCTTCTTAGATCTAGAACGCCCTATTGATTCCTAAACAACTCAAAATTTAGCTATGAGACTCAAGCTGTCTATTCTTCAACCACCTCAGAGAGCTGAGAAGGATAAATATATCTGATTGTATAGGAAGTGCAGGGCCTGCAGCTTCCAATACTAAGAAATGACAAACCAGTGACTACCTGGACAGTTCCCATTTTCTCTCCATACATTCCAGCATCAGTCTTCAGCCTTTTGGTCCTGTTTCTCTGACAGACATTTATTATAGAGCAGGGATTGTGAAGGACTAACCTACCCTGTCTTGGCAGAGCTAGGCTGTCGACTTCCCTGCTACCAAGTTTTGTCCTTTTTGGACAGCAGTCTGTCTGCAGTTGAAGCAAAGAGTTTTTACATGTCAAGAGATAGGCTTGCCACTAATTCAACCATCTCACATTGGAGATTCTTCGATGCTTTTCTTCTACTTGGAGTAGAATAGGGGGTGCTGTCAGGAGCTGATATGTCACGATATCAAAAACAAATCTTAATTTAAGACCACATCTTTGAATGCCATATTCTGCAGATCTCTTGGGGTTTTTGAAGATGCCCTATCTATCTCTTGTATTTAGATAAGCAAATGTTGCTTGTCTCTTAACAACTTGATTACTGAGTAGCTTAGAGAATATCTGTGATAGACTGTCTTAGTAGCTAACAAGGTGACATGCATGCATGACTAGGAGATTGTTTTTCTTAACTATCCTAAACAGTTTAAGACGGTTGGTATCAAGAGGCCAGAACTTCACATTTCATTTTTAAGTATCTCTAAGTACGATACCATTAGGAAGCGTTACCTTAAATTTTGCATCAATATACAAAGATCTATTCAAATGTGGCTAAATATACTCTTAATTTTGTATCAATATACAAAGATCAATGCCTATGCGGCCCAATACAATCTTAATATTGCGTCCATATACAAGGGTCAATACCATTGTGGCCAACTATAGTCTTAGTTTTGTATCAATATACAAATATCAATACTGACGTAGACCAACACAATCTTATTTTTGCACAATAAACAATGGTCAATACCACTTTAGCCAAATATACTATTAATTTTGTATCAATATACAAGGGTATAAGGGCATATTCAATAATGTGACCTTTCTTCTTGATCCTTCCTGTGCTGTGTCTCGATTTTTCTCTCATCCGTGCATTCCTACATAGGAGATAAAGAAGGATACAGAAAAGGGAAAGAAGGAATACCCTGGGTCTAACCTCCAAAACCCATTAAACAGGACCATTTAACAACTTGTAATCTCTTCCCCTAAATAATAGTGTTTTCAGCTGTCCTTCAAATAACCGAAAAAAGGGGGGGCGGAGAAACACCCTCCCCACCCTCTGGGTATGGGACGTCGCTCTCTTAAAATGACTTCCTGCTGATTTGGGTCGTAGTAAACCTGTTTGGGGCCCAAACCAAAATGGAAAAATGGTTAAAAATGTTTATACAATCCATTTATGTTCAGTCCTTCTGTTCTCAGCTGTTTAGATGACCTAAGGAGTTTGTAGGCAGAAGCTGAACTTCCAGGCTTTACTGAGGTTCTGGCTGGGGAATTGTGTAGGGCTGAACGTTCTTAGCGATATTGAGTTGTTGTGGTTGTAGGCTTTTGATGGAGACATCTATTGAGGGAGTCTGTCAGGCTGAATCATCTGGGTCACTCGTCTTCTTTTGGTGTCTGATTCTCATTTCTGCTGAGGTTTCCGTTGTCCAATTGTCCCTGGGTTCCTTGAATGGATGCTTTGATTCTCCTGGAATGATAAGAACAGAGCCCTGCCCTATTCCTCACTCAGGGACAATCACAATCTTTTTTTTTGGGGGGGTAGGTAATATTTCTCCTGAAGCAAATTTGGTTTTTGACAATATATAAAGTGTTATCTTTCAATCTGGTTTAAAGAAGAAATTATTTTGTTATTTTGGAGCTAAACCAGCTTTAGTGTATATATTTTGAGGTCTCGAAGGACAATATGTTTGTGTTGTGTGGGTCTTTTGTAAGTAGCTTTTAAACTTAGGTCCTTCCAAATCCTATGTGTGTGTCTCTGCATTCTAAATATTGGGATCCAAGACCTGTGGTTCCCATCTAAGGGGATTAAAGATGTGTTCCACCACTCCTGGATCAAAGTTTTTCTTTATTTAGAGTTTGTTTTGTATCAGGCTGACCTTGAGCTCTGAGATCTGCCTGTTTCTGTCTCTAGTGTGTTGGGGTTAAGGGTGTACTCTTCTTGAATGATGGGATTAAGGGTGTGTACCCTCAAAACCCTTTTCCGTGTAACTCTAGAATTTATAAGTCCACTAACACTTTGGTGCTCCTCCCATCTCTGCTGAAGTTAAAGGCATGGGTTAACACCACATTTCTCCTGTATTTTACCTTAGCTCTATGTTTTTTCGACACTTGGAGGTTCATAAAACCAGGTTGAACGGCTGTGTCCTTTAATTTATTTACAGTGTATTAACGTTGTTATCTGCTTTTTTTTTAATTAGTAAATTTATTTGTTTGTTGCTACAGGTTACATCCTTGACATATTTGTCCTCTTTTCCTGCTTCCCAGGCCCACTCTCCCATGCTCTACTCCCTGACACTTCCATCTTGATCATCCGGGGTGGAGTGTCCCTGCATACCAGGCTCTGCCCATAGATCAGATCAGGAGTCATATGAGGGCTGAGGGCCTCTTCATACACCGGGGGTCTACGAGGCAGTACTGCCAGTGAAAGGTGTCTCCTTGCTACGGGGGGGGGACTAAAAAAAAAAAAAAACAGACACACAAACCCACAAAAACAAAGAACAACAACAAAAAAAGAGAGGAAAAAGAAAGAGAAAAAAAACAAGGAAAGGAAAAAGAAAAAGAAATGAAAAGAAAAAAGAAATTTATGTCCATGTTCCTTTTGGTGTGTTGGTTGTAGTACAGATATCCTGTATGATATAGCTAAAATCCTACTATAAGTGAATAGATGCCATGTGCATCCTTCTGAGTCTGGGGTAGCTCACTCAGGATGAGCTTCTCTAGATGCATCCATTTGGTTGCAAATTGCATGATTTCATTGTTTCTTATAGCTGAGTAGTATTCCATTGTATAGATGTACCACAATTTTTTAATCCATTCTTCAGTTGAGGGACATCTGGGTTGTTTCCAGTTTCTAGCTATTACAAATAAGGCTGCTATAAACATAGCTGAGGAGACTTCCCTATGTCTCCGTGAGGTGTCCTTTGGGTGTATACCCAGAAGTGGTATGGCTGGGTCCTGAGGCAAAGTTATTCTTAGATTTCTAAGATATCTCCAGACAGACCTCCATAGTGGTTGCACAAGTCTGCATTCCCACCAGCAATGGAGGAGGGTTCCCCTTTCTCCACACCCTCGCCAGCATGTGCTGTCATTTGAGCTCTTTATCTTAGCCATTCTGACAGGTGTGAGATGGAATCTCAAGGTCGTCTTGAGTTGCATTTCTCTGAAGATTAAGGATGTTGAGCATTTCTTCAGGTGACTCTCGGCCATTAGGGATTCCTCCTTTGTGAATTCTCTATTTAGCTCCGTCTCCCATTTTTGATTGGATTATTTGGTTTCTTGGCATTTAGTTTCTTGAGTTCTTTGTAGATTTTAGATAATAGCCCTCTATCAGATGTGGGGTTGGTGAAGATTTTCTCCCAGTCTGTAGGCTGCCTTTTTGTTCAAATGACAGTGTCTTTTGCCTTACAGAAGCTTTTCAGTTTCATGAGGTCCCATTTATTGATTGTTGCTCTCAGGTCCTGAGCTGTTGGTGTTCTGTTCAGGAAGTTGTCACCTGTGCCAATGAGTTCGAGGGTTTCTCCTACTTTTTCTTCTAGTATCTTTAGTGTGGCCGGCCTTATGTTAAGGTCTTTGATCCACTTGGAATTAAGTTTTGTACAAGGA
>CAJQZJ010004760.1:3216799-3270050 GCA_907164525.1 Lophiomys imhausi | reverse complement strand
CCACAACTCTGTGTTCTCTATGGCTCTTCTCTCCCACATTCAAAATGTGTCCGTGCAGTTCGCCGCCATCTTCCACCGCCCCAAGACTGGATTTCTACAAAAGAAGAAATCACGTGTTTATTTTCTCCTTTCATTAAAAGTTGATTCTTGACTGGCACAATTGAGATGCTTCCTATGGGATGCAGCAAACTATTGATGGTACTCTGATGTGCTTTCAGACAGGAACCTTGCATAACTATCCTCTGAGAGGCCCCATCCAGCAGTGGATCAAAACAGATGCTGAGACACATAACCAAACATTAGGTGGAGTTTGAAGAGTTTTGTATAAGAGTGGGAGGAAAAATAATGGGATCTGGAGGGGAAAAGAACTTCACAAGAAGACCAACAGAGTCAAATAACCTAGGCCCCTGAAGGCTTACAGAGTTGTAAGACGAAAAAACATGTATCATCCAACATAGGCCCCCTACACATAGGTAGCTGATAGGCAGCTTGGTCTTCTGGTAGATCCTCTACCAAGTGGAGTGGAGGATGTTGGAGGAAGATTTAATACATTGGTTCTGAGAGGCTGATTTCAATACTGAGATCTGGTTACCACTGTCCCTTCTGAGGCATTCTCTGATTGGTTAATATAAGTCATTGATGACCAATTACCTGGGCAGAAAGAGTATAGAAAGGTGGGACTTCCAAGATGGAAACAGGAACCCAGGGTTTTTACACAGAGAAATCTCTCTTTCCACCAGGAGAAACAGAAGCAGACAGATGTGTCTGAGAGTTCTGGAAGGCACAGCAAATTGAATGACTGTTTAGGATTAGGTTGTCTGGGATTAATTTAGGTGAGCTAGTTCAGAGTCTGCCCAGCTAAGGGCTAAGCGGTGAAACATTAAAAGGTCTTAGTGTAATTAATTATTGGGAGAAAGGCCACTGTGGGCTCAGGTTGGAAGGCCTACAGATTTCCAGCCACAAGCCTAATGGCAGCATCAGCTATCCTGCCAAGGCTGCTGCCAGCTGTTCCACTGGCTTAATATAACAGTTTAAAGCTATTAATAAATATCCAGCAGGTGCTCCACCAGGCCTAAAGTTCTCTAAAGCAGTCAGGCCTGCTGGCCTCCTACCAGCCCTCTAGCTACTCCTATGGCCTATTATTACAGTTTATACTTTTTAATAAATACAATTGATAATTAAATTGCAGTTTCAGGAGACTCTTCCTGACACAGATTCTATTGCCTGTTTGAGGATTAGCTTACACTAGCCTGGCTGCCCTGACTGGCCTCAGTGGAAGAGAATGCTCTTAGTCCTGATTTGACCTGCAAAGCTGGGGTGGGTTGTTAGATCTGGGGGTGGGGGGTCCCTTTTTCTGAGAAAGGGAGGTGGAAAGAGGGGAGATAATGGGAGGGTAGGAATGGGTAGAGAGTAGGGAGTGGTCTGTGATTGGGGTGTAAAACAGATAAATGAGTAAATGAATGTTTAAAAAAGAACATGAAAAAGTTTGGATGTAACATCAACAAAAAAAGTTCCTTTCTCATACAGTATATCCTGATTATAGTGTGTCTTCCCTCAATTCTCCCTGTTCCTCCCCCCACTTCACCCATATCTGGAAATAGTACTTGCTATGTCTCATTAGAAAAGAACAGACTTCCAGGAAATAACAACAAATATAAGTGAACAAAATATAATAAGATAAAACCAAAAAACATCACATCAAACTTGGACAAGAAAAACTAAGAGGAAAAAAAGAGCCCCAAGAGACAGCATAAGTATCAGAGACACATTTGCTCACACACTCAGGACTCCAATTAAAACACTAAGCTGAAGCTATAATATATACACAGAGGACCTTCTGCACCCCCAGATAGGTGCTGTGCTCATTGATCCAGTCTCTATGCGTTCTGTGAGCTTTGATCAGTTGATTTAGAAGGCCTTGTTCTGCTGATGTTCTCCATTGCCTATGGCTCCTGTGCTCTTTCCTGCCTCTGCTTCCACAGGGTTCCCTGAACACTGAGGGGATGAATTTGATGGAGACCTCCCATTTAGAGACAGATGTTACAAAATCTCTCTCTCTCTCTCTCTCTCTCTCTCTCTCTATATATATATATATATATATATATATATATATATATATATATTGTCTGGCTTGTATTTGTTCGCATTTGCTACAGGAGGATGGTTCTCTGAGTAAAACAATATAATTAGAAATCATTTAATTGTTACTTTTTATGTAGTTTTTTTTTTTTTTTTTTTTTTACCAGTAGATTTTGTTCTCACTTCAGTTCTCTGGGCTATCTAGTCTCTAGTTCTTGATCACTGAAGCAATGTTGGGTATGGAGTGGACCATAAGCCACATCATCCACTAGTTCAGTACTTCTGCAAGCTTTGTGCTACTATTGCCCTAGCATATTTTGTAGACAGGACAGATAGTAGGACAGGTTTTGTGGCTGGGTTGGTGTTTACATTTCTCTTTTGATAGCCTACAGAATATCTTCCTGAACCAAAAAGCCCTAGAATGTAGGAATGAAGGTTCTATATAGGAACCAGCTCAAACTTTCCATGTTGAATAAGTTGTATGACTGTTGTCTTCAGCAAAGGGCCCGTTGTCACTTTGAGACTTTGAGGAGAGTGACTCATTGTATTGGCATGCCTCCAGAAATTAAATTTTTGTCAGACTTTGCAATTTACTGAAAGTATGCTCTGAGATCATTTAATAATTTTTACTCAATCTGCTATTTTACTCTGTACTCAGCTTCTTTAACTTACCTTTAAGAAAATGATGTAACTAACTTTACCATTCTTTATATTTCCCATAGAATCCAGTTTCACAACCTAAACTAAAGTATAGCTTTAATCTTAGACTGTGTACTCTTCCATACAACTGACCCAGAAGAATGCATGAATGTGTGTGTTATGGTTTTGATAAAAATACACAACAGTTAACATCAACTTTAAACAAAACAACCTACAATAGTTATTAGCAATGTTTACACATAGATTGATAATATCTGTGACAGTTTGAATGCAATTCTGTGTCAGTTGGGCTCATAAATTTAACTTTTTCTGTATCAGAACACTGTTAAATATTTGCATAAAATAATTTTTCTAATTCCTTTTCTACATCATGTTTTCTGTGCTGTTTCATACATAAACAACAAATCCCCTTTTAGAAACAGACAACAGGTGAAACCAGGAGGGGTGGAAAGAGGGCACTGTGATGGAGATGTAACTTGAAGTAATAAATAAACATAAAAAATAAAAATAAAAAATAAAACATTTACAATGACAAAAAAGAACAGACCTAAGAGACAGAAGGACTTCAGATGTACAGAATTGATAGCTGGGTAGTATTCTATTGTGTACATGTACCATAGGTTTTTTTGTTTTGTTGTTGGTGTTTTTTTGTTTTGTTTTATTTTGTTTTTGCTTTTTTTTATCCATTCTTTGGTTGAAGGACATTTGGGTTGTTTTCAGTTTCTAGCTATTACAACTAAAGCTTACAGAGACTAAATGCCAAAAAGGGCATATATATATATATATATATATATATATATATATATATTCTCTTATATAATATATATATATTCCAATATATATAAAGTTAGTGGAATACCTTATCCTACCTGGGCTGCCTTATCAGGCATCAGTAGAACTTGAGGAGTCAGGTGGAGAACAGGAGGAGTTGGATGTTGAGAAGACAGAAATGAGGTAAATACAGAACTCTATGAAAATCTCAAAACAGGACAAAACACCCACAACAAAGTTGTTAAACTAACATAAAATGTTTCTATAGAAATCATGGCTTTCTTTCAATAAATAAATTGATATTTTATAATATTGAATCAACACACAGATTACAAGTTTTGCCAAGTTCTATGTAAATGAAACTACACACTTGATTTGATGTGACAGTTATATTTTTGTAATGACTAATATTATGTAAAAAGAAAAAAATCATGAAATAAAGTTATTATTTCTCTAAAACATCAGAGGTAAAATAAGTATCACATTTATTTAAATTAATTTGACATATTTGTAAATAGAATTGAAGTTCTTTTTACTGTATTTTAAGTACACATACTTTTTAGGAACAGTTGTTTTGACAATTTTGTTTCAAGTTATTGGTATTAAGACAGAATTACAGTGACTTGAAAGAGGAATCCCGCACAGTTTTTCTGCAGTTTATTGATTAGCCTTCAGTTTATAAAGAGCAAGTAATGTTAAAGCATTTAAAGATTTATCATGTGCATTGATCTTATTTTACAATGTTGAAAGAAAACAAATATAAATCTGATTCAGGCAAAATATACAGTGAACACTATTGTTAGAATACTGTTTTGTTTTTTTTTAGCAGTTTCTGGAATTTTTCATTAAAAATAAGTTGTACATATATTACACATACAAGCATATCTAACATGTTAACTTGGTTTGACTGATAAAAATACACATGGTTCTCTGTGATTGTCATTTAGTCATTGGCACAAGCCTCTTATTTTTAATAACTTTGGGGTAATTTTCTTCCTGTGCCAGTGCTTATTAGAGACATCACTGAAGAGACAGAGAACACTAGGTTCCTGACTGCACCAGAGTGAGCTATAACTTCTAGCCTATTAGCAGTATAAGCTGAGAAATAGATGTATTAGTGGGTTTCTTGCCAGTGTTTAAATGGTTGCTTCAATGCTGTTTCTAATACCCACAAAAGTATACAAAAATAGGCAGTATAAAATATAAAATATCTTTATAGGTATGAATGTGATACATAAATGCACATATAGAACCTTCAAATTAATCATAATAAAAAATTAAAAACTTACAAGAAATTAAGTACGTAATTTAAGTAAAGTATATATTTTATAAAATGTTGAATATTAATTTACAATAGTTGAAGTGAACAAATTCTGCTTATGATAATGTGAATTAATCTTCAAAATTTTGGTAATACCTCTCTAACTTCTACACGTTATGATACAGTTTCTGAGATCATTAACATGTATTAATTAGAGTTTTTATATATTATGAATATTTAAAATATAAATAGGTCCATGTTCTGGGAAATGTGTTTTTTCTACTTTTTAGCATGCACAACATATACAAGGCTGGTGTACATCCAAAGGAAATAAAATGAGAGATTCTTAATTATCAGATGTAGATATGTCTGAACTCTTATATAAATTACAGTGCTAGTCACAAAAGCGAAGATTTGTAATTAACCTAAATTGGCCAAGGATAAAAACTGAGAAACACACAAACACACACACACACGCACGCACACACACACACATACACACACACACACACACACACACACACACACACACTTGTGTATGCACACATGCGTACATTTGCATGTATGAGTTTTATTCAGTAACTATTACAATGAAGAAAACTTATCATCTGTGACAAAGACAAACTAGATAGACATGGAAAATACCCATCTCTTTATATTTAGCAAGATGAACCCGTAATAGAAAGGTAAGTGTCATCAGAACCTATCACTATGTTAAATCTAAATACTGTACTTCTAAAAACAAGGGAGAAAACATTCAGTAGTTACTAGAAATGGAACAAGAGTCACGATGCAGAATAAATTCCACTTTCATTTTGTGTTGGTAATTTCTCTTATCAATAGATAATTATGCATTTCTAAGTAACTAGAAGAGAGGTTTCTGCATGTATGCACCTCAATCAAATTATAAAGATTGCTGATGGGTACACTAACTACCTGATTTCTTCACTGTGTATAATATATATATAATAAAAACAGGTATACAGTATATATAATCAGTATGTGTCATTTATAATAATACAATAAAATAAATTTTAGTTTGCATCTTTTTAACATATAACTATTTTATGTGTCGGAAAGTTTCTACAGAAAATTTCATAGAGTACTTGGTTCAACACACATTTTACTTTACCTAGTAATAACATATTTCAGGCAGTAAGGAGAAATATGCTGCTTTGTTATCATATTAAATTTAGTAGAATTTAGGCAAATGTCATTATGAACTGACGGTGGAGGTTGACAACGTTTAGGAAGAATTTGCTGTGTGGCATCTAATCCATCTCATGTTTTTCCTTATCAGAAAAAAACTCAGTTTAAATTACTCAAACTTATTAAAATGTTTCCTTTGTTTAAAAAAATTGTTTTTTTGTGTGTATGTGTGTTTGTGTGTGTGTGTGTGTGTGTGTGTATAAGGGTGTTTGTGCATACACATGAACCACAGTGGGGAGGTGGATGTTGGAGGACAACTCCCAGAGATTGAATTCAGTCTTGGTGGCCCAAAACTGTGTGACCCGAGTAATCTTGTGGACCACTAATTATTCTGTCTTAACCCGTAAATTTGTCAGATGATTGAGAAAATTCTCCTCTCATTAATTTCATGGGGTGTTTTTGTGGTAATTAATTATTTAGGGTAGAAAATGGGCTGATTATATAGTGTTTAAGTAGCATGCTATAAAGACAATTTCTTATCAAAATTTTCATACCATAAGCTTGGACAAAGGGTGATTTTCGACCATTATTGTCATATCTGAATTCACATAGATGTTAAAAGTATAAAAGACTACATTCACTATAAAATTCATATTTTTCTTCACTTCATGATAATAGCGCAACCTTGTTTTCGCTTATAATGCCCAAAGGTACTTCTATTTGAAAGTTAGAATTTTTATTTGATCCCATACTCTTTGTAATTTTTATGAGATTAAACAGGCAGTTGAAAAGCATTCAAAGAAAAAAATTGAAATTGAAAATAAAAAAAGCATGCCTACAAGCACTCAGCACTCAAATCTACCCAGTAAGTAACATATCTAAAAACTTAAATGTATTTTTACAGAGATGAAAGAGTACATTATACAGACAAATTCCTGCTGTGAAAGTTTGGAAAAACAACTTATTAATGTACAGAGTATTCTTTGAGAGATTCTGTATGTCATATTAGCAAGTGTAGACCACCAACTCTCTTCCCTTCCGAATATTGGCTCCAGGTTATCTTGTATATCTGAAAGTGTCTTGGCATCACCATCATTAGGGGTCAACTTATTAGTATGCATTTTTATTTGTATTTTAAATTTTTACATATGTTACCATATGTAAAGATATGCTAATTTTAGACAAATTATGGTCTTATAGGCAAATGTTTTAGGAACCTTCTCCTAATATATTTCTTTTACTGTTCCTTTATTTAGGAGAATTTTCATTATCATCTATCACATTTCTATTTTAGTGTGTGAACAAATGGGTACTGTGACTAGAATACCACCTTAGTCAAGGGCTAAATTTTTCAGTTCCTCAAAGCTGCATCTTAGTTATCTGCAGTGTACCTAACATGAAAACCATGCAAATAACACATTGCATTTTTTCTTATAATATTCAATGAATCCAGAGTATGTCACCACAACACTATGGACAAAAAGAGCTTCTAGTGAGCAATTATTCAGTTTATCTGAATTGAAAATACTGGCTTTCTCTATTGTTTGCTAGTGAAGCAATAATTTTTAAATTTACCATACATAAATAAAATAAAAATAACATTACTTTGTAGATAATTTTGAGAATTAATTAGATATGTGTATGGCACAAAAGCCAAGTGTACTTACAACAGCAACCATATAAAAACATGAGTTACTGATAACATTAATTTTTAACTGAAATGCAGGTGAAATTGCTGATATAGTTCTGAATTCATTATTAAACATAGATAATAACCATTTAGTTTTCTTCAACTTGACACAAACTAGGATCTCCTGGAAAGAGGAAACTACAACTGAGGGAACCAAATCAGATAGGCCAGGGGGCACATCTGTGGGGTATTTTCTTGATTAGTGTTTGATTTGTGATGCCCAGAGCACTCTTGGTTGGTAGGACAGGTAGTCCTAAGTTGTATAAAAAGCAAAAAGAACAAACCATTGATATCAAAACTAGGGAACAGCATGTCTCCTCAGACTTTAATTCTCATTTTGCTCCTGCTTGAGTCCTTGATCCAACTTCTCTCAATGATGAACTGTGATCCAGACTTATAAGCAAAAGAAACACTTTCATCTGCATTTAGTGTGGTATTAAGGTGGTCATGAAGTTTTTAAAGAGCATTATTATGTGGGATAATGGGGAAAGGAATATAAACCTGAATCAGGTCGAGTTTATTGATATGTACCTACTCTGTGGACATTCTAAGTTTAATATGGAAGTTTTCACAGTTATAAATATATATATATATATTAACTATTAGTTAATTTATATAATTATATTAATACATATATTAAATTATATATTATATATAATACACAAATATATATTAAATTATATATGATTATTATATAATATATATAAATTTTATCTAATATATAAATATATTAGATAAAATATATAATTTTATATACATATACCATATATATGTATAGGTGTCAAGTATTTATTCTATAGGTTGGCAGAAGTTCTTACCAAAATTTGACTTGACTTCTTACATTCCTAGGGGTCACTATCTCATAGAAACTTCTGATACTCTGGCTCCTACAGTCTTCCTGGACCTAAAATGCAAGGTTCCCTGAGCCTTAGGTACAGGAGTTGATTTGTAGATTTACCTATGGGAACTGGGCTTCACCAATGTGCATTTTGTTTAGTTGTAGTTCTCTGTAATGGTTTATGTCTATAATAGGAAAATTTTACTCAATTAGGGGTGAGGATTGCATATACCTGGTTATAATAACAAACGCTTAGAACATTGTTAGGATTATAGATTATTTTTATTTATTTCAGTACATATATGTATGCACATATATTTATGTAACCACAATTAATGGTAAAAGTCTTTATTTGAAATAGAACAAGATAAATGAGATTTTTTTTTTTAGATGGAAGGAAGACAATGGAGGAATGGTATAATTATATTATGATCTCTAAAATAAGAAAAATGTGCCCTACTGAGAAGGATCTGGAAATGGCTGATATCCCTTGACTTAGTCTTGGTGAAGGGATTTTTAAAGCTCAGGAAAACTGATATTATTACCCACAGTGAAGTTAAAGAAGACTGTGCCTTTAATGAAGGAGATCATTTAGGAAATTCTAGAATTTTCTGTAATTAAGCTCAATGGAAAACTACAGCAACCCAACACTGGAAGGAAAACAAATGGCCCAGGACATTTAGACATGAAGGAGTTGGACACTCCTGCAATGGAAGAAGGAAGGAATATTAAGGAGTTTGACATCAAACTCCTTAATAGTCCTCAGAGTTTACATGCTGCAGCTGGTTAAGCCATTCCCCTGCTAACTCTCAAGACAGTTAATACTTTACACCTGTATCTTAAACAGTCTCACACCTGGGATTAAACGAAAACGTTCTCATAATTGGCTATTTTCATAAACTCATACCACAGATAGATAGATAGAAGATAGATGGACAGATGGATAGATAGATGATAGATGGAAAGATGGATAGATAGATGATAGATCGATAAATAATAGACATATAGGTAAATATCTACTAATACACACATATGCTTTTGTGTAATGTTCCCAGATAAATGCCCTTAATTTAAGCATTTTATTCTGTATCAAATGGTCTAAAACTTTGCTCATTTGTTCTTTTCTGTAGCATCTTTTAACTGTTTTTTCCTTAAAGTGATTTAATCTCAATTCACTATCTTTCCTCCTAATTTTAAAACAATTAATATTAATCAATCTTCCCACAGAATGGTACTTTATGTAATAGATTCAGCATCACACTTGATGAAAGAACATTCTACAGAATTGTTTTAGTATTTTGTTTTAACTCTAACAAATTATGTGTTCCTACTATGTTGTACAAAATGTTTTCACTGTGATGATTATACTATAATGTTTGTTCTCAATGTTTTCTCTTTAACTTTCAGAAACACCAAACACTACTGATTTCCATCAAACAAAGCTTTTAATATATGGCAAACCTTTTTTGTTTTTGTTTTGTTTGTTGGTTTTGGTTTGGTTTTACTAGGTATCCCACAGATAAAGTCTGCTCTGTTCACTCATCTCCTTTATAAACATTACCATACTATTTACTGGACAATTTCTGTGAGGGCATCTTTAAAATTTCACCTATAGTCTTGGTCTAGCCCAGTCTCAGGTGCTTGTTAGAGTTCAGCATGTGTAACCTCATAGCTTTTCATATACAGACTTAAGTAGTTACTATAGTGTAATATAAGTTTTGTTTCTAGTTAATTAATACCAATGGTGATAACTTTAGTACAAGATGTTGTAACAGTAAAACTGATTTGCTACATTAATTCTAAAAATAATAGTTTTATTTACCCTTAATTTTTCCATATTTTTATGTAATTTGATTGTATCTAACCATGTCTATTTTCTTCCAACTTTCTCTATGTGCTCCCATCCTGTATGTCTCTAGACATCATTTCTTCTTTTTAAAAGTTATAATAATCCCTTAGTGCAATGAGTGTTATCTGTATGCACATTCATGTGGGTCCATCTCTTGGGGTATGGGTAACCTACCAGAAGGTGCACCCCCAAAGGGGAGCCCTTCCCTTTTCCTGTAGGAGCCATAAATTGCCAACATCTCCTCTGATAGTGTAGAGGCTTGGAAGGCCCCATTTATTCTGGAATTTTGAATGACTTGATTTTGTGATGGTCAATCAGGTAAGCACAGCTTCTGTGAGGTGGAGTGTACAACATCTCTGTCATGTACAGAAGTCAGAACTTCATACCTGTCTTCTGCATCCACTTCTGAAATATTCTGAGTCTAGGACGTGAAAACCTAGATGACCCATTGACAAGTGAGCACACAATGCTGATTACACTTAATATTTTGACCAATTATGTGTCTACCCTTTAACTAAAACCTACTGCAAATTATTTTTCCTAACCAAAGTTGACATGAGTACAAATCTACAGACATAAACATAAATATGGAGAAAGCAGTTTGACAGCAGGGCCATTTAGCAGATGAAATCTGTAGATTCCCTTCAAACACATATAATCTCTCTAGTCATGGGATTTCTACTAGATCTATAGTATCAGGCCACATAACCAAACAGAAAGCAACTTGTTATCCTATAACCATTGTGCCACTATTACAAGATGAGGTCACATCTTGACATGCAAGCTGGTATTGTGTCCTGCAGGATGTAGTATGGGGCTTTATTTATCTTTTATAACACTATTTTATTTTATGGTACTTAATCTTCTACCTTCCTTCCAACCCTTATTCCTTCCAACCCCCAACCCTAGGTAGGAGACAAATAAAGTTAGAGGAGAAAGGTACATATGTCTCTTTTAACTACTTCCTGCTGATTAGGGTCTCTGCATTCTTTGGGGAAATACCACTCTCAGTAGTCAGGATATCCAGCAGTCTGGCAAACCAGAAAACATGGCAGCAGGACAAACCAACAGCAGAATGGAGCAGCACCATCAGAGAGAGAAGCAGCCTCTTCCCTTTTCAGAGCACCCCCTTCCTTTTTGGGGCATCTATCCTTCTCCACAGCCTTCAGAATTAAACTTTCTGCAGTTGGCTAAGCCATGCCCCTGCTAGCATGCAAGGCAAAATTATAGTTGATACCTGTGGACATACTGAAGCAACCCCACACCTAGGATCAAAACAAAAACATTCTCATAATATACCCATATTTTTTAGGAAACAAAACTTCTTACTACAGCAGGATCCATCCCTGATAAGAATATTGATATCTTTTTTCTTCCAGAAAAAAAATGTAATAATAGAATAATGTAAGATACATAGCAGGGAGAGTATGTTTTTTGGCCGATTTTAAGCTGATTTCTCTACATCGTCCTTCCAAAGTGTGTTGTGTCCATCAATAAGGTCACAACACATAGTTATGGGACCACTATGCTTCCACTCCAGTGCTCTGCTCCACCATGTGGTTCTGGTAGACAACCAAAACCAACTGTAATAGCCTGTATTGTTTTGAGTATCTCTGAAGCCTCTGTGCCCAACAGTCTATAAAGAGGTAAACTTTGCCTGGCAGTGAATTCTCATTTATTATTCTATATTTTCTAGGAGTGTCATTATCCAACTATGCAGGATATATCTATTGAAAATATTATTTTAAATAGACTTTCAAATGTTATCATTAACGTGCATTAAGGTTTTGGATTTACATGAGGACATCCCGTTGGACCAGCACCATTTGTTGAAGACACTGTCCTTTTTCCATTGTGTGGTTTTGGCTTCTTTGTCAAAAATTGAGTGACCATAGGTGTGTGGGTTTGTCGCGTCCCCCCTTGTCCAGCAAGGAATGACGCAACTCACAAAAGCTCTTCTCCTGCAGTTTATTCAGGTCCCTTGAAAACAGTCTTCCGAATAAAGGGGCAGACCCAACCCACAGGCTAAATACTAATTAGACAGCCAGTCAAGTAAAGCCAAGTGGTGCTATCTTAGAGGTCTGCGTATGCGGAAGCAAGCCAGGTCAGCAGTCTTTGCCAAATATGAACTTATTATCAAAAAGAGCACTCACCGTCGGGCTGGTGGAAGGCGGAGGCCAGCGCCATCTTTAGGGCGCGGCACTTCGCAGCTCTCTACATGGGTTCATTTCTGGGTCTTCAATTCGATTCCATTGATCCACTGGTCTGTTTCTATACCAGTACCATGCTGTTTTTATTACTATTGCTCTGTAGTACAGCTTTGAATCTGGGATGGTGAGACATCCAGATGTTTTCTGTTTTGTTGTTGTTGTTGTTGTTGTTGCTGTTTTTTATTGTACAGGATTATTTTAGCTATTCTGTGTTTTTTTTTGTTTATTTGTGTGTTTTGTTTTGTTTTTTGTTTTTGTTATTCCATATGAAGTTGAAAATTGCTTTTTCCAGGTCTATAAAGAATTGTGGTGGTATTTTGATAGGAATTGCATTGAATCTATATATTGCTTTTGGTAGGATGGCCATTTTTATTATGTTGATCCTACCTATCCATGAGCATGGGAGATCTTTCCATCTTCTAAAGGCCTCTTCCATTTCTTTCTTCAAGGGCTTGAAGTTCTTGTTGTACAGGTCCTTTACATGCTTGGTTAGAGTTACCCCCAGGTATTTTATATTGTTTGTGGCTATTGTGAAGGATGTTGTTTCCCTGATTTCTTTCTCAGCCCATTTATTTGTTGTATAAAGAAGGGCTTCTTCTTTTTTTTTTTTTTTTTAGTTAATTTTGTATCCAGCCACATTACTGAAGGTGTTTGTCAGCTGTAAGAGTTTTCTGGTGGAATTTTTTGGGTTGCTTATATATACTATCATATAGCCTGCAAATAGGGATAATTTGACTTCTTCATTTCCAATTTGTGTCCCCTTGATCTCCTTTAGCTGTCTTATTGCTTAACAAGAACTTCAAGTACTATGTCAAAGAGTTATGGTGAAAGTGGGGATCCTTGCCGTGTCCCTGAGTTTACAGGAAATGCTTCATGTTTGTCTCCATTTAATTTGATGTTGGCTACTGGCTTGCTGTGTATCACCTTTATTATTTCTAGGTATGGTCCTTGTATGCCAGTTCTCTCCAGAACTTTTAGCATGAAGGGGTGCTGGATTTTGTCAAATGCTTTTTCCACATCAAGAGAGATTATCATATGTTTTTTTTCTTTCAACTTGTTTATATGGTAAATTACGTTGATGGATTTTCATATGTTGAACCATCCCTGCATTCCTGGGATGAAGCCTACTTGGTCATGTTGTATGATACTTTTGATATGTTCTTGTATTCGGTTTGCCAGTATTTTATTAAGTATTTTTGCATCTATGTTCATGAGGGAGATTGTTCCGAAATTAGACCCATACTTATCATGTTGTACAAAACTTAAGTCCAAGTGGATCAAAGACCTTAACATAAGGCCGGTCACACTAAATCTACTAGAAGATAAAGTGGGAGAAACCCTCGAACTAATTGGCACAGGCGACAACTTCCTGAACAGAACACCAACAGCTCAGGACTTGAGATCAACAATCATTAAATGGGACCTCATGAAACTGAAAAGCTTCTGTAAGGCAAAGGACACTGTCATTCGAACAAAATGGTAGCCTACAGACTGGGAGAAAATCTTCACCAACCTCACATCTGACAGAGGGCTAATATCCAAAATCTACAAAGAACTCAAGAAATTAAATGCCAAGAAACCAAATAATCCAATCAAAAAAGGGGGGACAGAGCTAAATAGAGAATTCACAAAGGAGGAATCCCTAATGGCTGAGAAACACTTGAAGAAATGTTCAACATCCTTAATCATCAGAGAAATGCAACTCAAGACGACTCTGAGATTCCATCTCACACCTGTCAGAATGGCTAGGATCAAAAATTCAAATAACAGCACATGCTGGCAAGGGTGTGGAGAAAGGGGTACCCTACTCCATTGCTGGTGGGAGTGCAGGCTTGTGCAACCACTATGGAGGTCAGTCTGGCGATACCTTAGAAAACTTGGAATAGCTCTGCCTCAGGACCCAGCCATACCACTTCTGGGTATACACCCAAATGCCTCTTCACGGAATCATAAGGAAGTTTCCTCATCTATGTTTATAGCAGCCTTATTTGTAATAGCTAGAAACTGGAAACAACCCAGATGTCCCTCAACCGAAACATGTATTAAAAAACTGTGGTACATCTACACCATGGAATACTACTCAGCTATCAGAAACAACGAAATCATGCAATTTGCAACCAAATGGATGGAACTAGAGAAGCTCATTCTGAGTGAGCTAACCCAGACCCAGAAGGATGTACATGGCATCTATTCACTTATAGTCAGATTTTAGCCATATAGTACAGGATAACTATACTACAACGAATGCACCAAAGGGAACATGAACATAGACTTTGTTTCCTGTCAATGAGACACTTTATCCTAGTGGTGCTGCCTTGTAGGCCCCCAATGTATGAGGAGGCTCTTGGCCCTCATATAACTGCTGACCTGGGGTTGGGGACTGTTATGTAGGGACACTCCACTCCAGAGGAGTAGGATGGAAGGGATAGGGGGTAGAGGGTGGGAGGGCAGGACTGGGAGGGGTGGAAAGAGGACACTATGATGGAGATGTAACCTGAAGTAATAAATAAATAAATACATATTAAAAAACAAAAGATTTTGGATTTAGAATAATCATCTCTTTCCATCTACTTTAGTACAAATTCTTCTGATTAAAATCTTTAAAATATATGACTATTGGATATCACTAGACTTACTAAACATTTTTACAACTACTTAAGATTCACAGTCATGGGGTGTTCACAATTTGCATTTATGGAGGGCAGTGGTTCTCAACGTTTCTAGTATTGCGACCCTTTAATACAGCTCTTAGTGTTGTGGTGATCCCAATCATAATAGGATTTCACTGCTACTTCATAACTGTAATTTTGATACTATAATGTAATGTAAATATCTGATATACAGGATGTCTTACATGTGACACCTGTGAAAAGCTTGTTTGACCCCCAAAGGTGTCGAGATCCACAGGATCAAAACTACTGGTCAAGGATGTGAATGTGGAAAATCCAGGTGATATACAAAACTGAATATCATTGGTAATTAATAAAGTAGTACTTTTTAATTGATAATATATTCAAACAAACTCATTGATGAATAAATTACAATTATTATATGTTCTGTGCTTTGAATTCTTTAATGTAATACTCAAAAAACACTTTTTATATGATCAACAAAAATGGGTTAACAAACTTTGTTTAGATTTGTTTAGATTTATTTATTAAATTTAATGTGGCTAACACTTTTATAAACTATAACTGAAAATAATTGTTTAGTGGATAAAAGATGTATTTAAGTTACCGTAACTGAGGCTAGATGTACTTTGTATATCAATAGAAAGTTTTCTAAATAAACATTACATTCACCTGCCTATTTTATTAAAGAGAAAACATGTAAATTTAAGAGAATTTAGAAACAAAATTGTATTTTAAAATGTTTATTAGAAAATAAGATTTTTAAACATGCTTATGATATACAAGATTAATGTCAACATTCAAATGCAAGTTCATTACACTGGAAATGCATTATAATTCAAGGGACAATGCATACATTCTTTTTCAAAGGATACTCTGATGAAAAATATTCCTAAATTAATTAGGACACTGACACAGTTGTATCTTATTGTTTATCCTTTCAGTAATTCAGCAAGCCCCTCATAAAGCCTGAGGACTAAGCACTATTTGTATGCACACACAGGCAGGTTGTGCTTAAGTTAGCTTCCTTTGCTGTGCAATACAATTACAGAAAAGTGATCATTGCACCCTAGAGAAATTTATCTTGCTCTCTTTTCAATTTCTATTGAAAAATTCTTAATTCCAACACTTCTTGTTTTATGAAGAATTTCTACTACACAATAAAGATTATATTTAAAACAAAACAAATCAATTCTATTGAAGTTTGGTAACTTCATTGAAAAAGGTTTTAGCTATTATTCCCAAGTGTTTAATCTACATTTTGCATTTTCACTTTTGGTTGAAAATTCACAATTAACCATTATATTTAATTAATACTTAATCAATTATTTCTATTTAAATAGAGACGATAAGTACCAGCTATCTAATACAGTTACCTAGAGAGGATATATGCACAATTTTATTTTATTTGTTATATACAATGCAAATATTTTGCTCTGGAACTGTTAAAAACTGATACCATAGTATGTGTGTGTGTGTGTGTGTGTGTGTGTGTGTGTGTGTGTGTGTTTATGTGTGTGTATGTGTGTGTGCACGTGTGTGTGTCTACATGCTACAGAGTCCAGAGGTCACTGTTGACTGTATCCACAATTTCTGTCTTATAACTTTAGACTGTGTCTCTCACTATCCTGGGTATCATTAATTCTAGTAGGATTTATGGCAAGCAAAATCATGGAATCCTTCAATCAATATCTCTCCAGCACTAGAAATTTAGGTGTATCCCACTGCATTGTGTTTACCTTATGTTAATGGATTGAACCAGGTCTCCAGGCCCTTGAGAGGTAGAGTGTTAAAAAATCTCTAGTAAGAATTTTCTGATTATTCAAAAATTTCTAATCTGCTGGCTTTTTCTGGAAGTAAATATTAAAATTTTCATGTGTCAAAGGCCTTATAACCAAAATTTTAGTGTATGATCACCAAGATAATTACTAGCAACATCAAACTGACACAATCTTCAATCACTTGGGAGAAAAGACTTAGTGAGAGGTTTTCTAAATCAGGTTAACTTGTGGCATATTTGCAGTGACTAACTTGACATATTAGGTGAGGGAGAAGATCTTCCCACCATGGGTAGCTCCATTCCCTAGGCAAGGTTCCTGAATTACATAATATTGGAGAAAGCCAATATTATGAAAGCATTCATTCACTATTTTGTTTCCCTATGGAGAAAACAGGCATGGTTTCAGGTCCCCAAGACTAAGTTCTACACACAAAGGAGATTTATTTGTCCCAGAGCGACAAAGGACAGGGAATAAGAGATAAAGTCAGGAGATGAAGGACAAAGAAGGAGAAGAGAACAAGGGAGAAGATGAAGGAGTATTATCCTGGAAGGGTAGAGGGTTGCAAAGGACTGCCTCTGAATAGAGAGGGGACAGATATTGCCCATAGGCAGTGGAAGTTTATAAAGGGAAAGGGGAAACCCCATGTTGGGATGAAGTTTTTAATTATAATTGGGCGTGTTAATTAGGTGAGCAAAAGGGGAGCTTTTGATTGCTGGACTTAAAATGTTGATAGCTGGACCTTGGTAGTCAGCCTCAGGAGGAGGAAGTGGACAAATAAGGGAATGGACCTAGGTTTCTAGCTTTAGGAATGTAATCTAATGGATTTTACAAGGGACAGAGAATGTGGGAGAAGGGCAAGGCCTGCAAGAGCCATGCTTGCCATGCTCAAGGTGGCTAGAGTTCCTTCACTTATCTCTTTCTTGACAATATGGTCATCTGTCCCAAACATTTGCTGCTGTGACTTACCTATAATGACAGATGTACCCTGGAACTGTAAGCTAAGCTACTTTCTTCACTTAATTCCTTGTGGCATGATATTTTATCACAGCAATAAAAATGAAGTTAAAACTAAAATTGATAATGATAAGTAGAGCCATGGCCATGGTAGACCTGACCATGTGGCTTTTAGTATTTTGGAAATGTTTTGTGAGAGACTGTGGAAGAGTTCAGAAGTTGTATGTAGCAATGTTACTCAATACTGAAGGCAGAGATTAATGGAACGGGGGTAGGGGCCATTCATGTAATATTTTGTACAAGGGTCTGGCTTTACCCTGATTGTGTTCTAAAAACCTGAGTGGTGTTAAGTTTGAAAGTGATAGGTTGGGTAGTTTGTCAGAGGAAATTTCAAGGCAAATGGTAACCAGGCTGGTACTAAAGAAGCAGCTGTGGTTGATAAAGAGATTAGTTATTTTTTAGAGAAAACCTTCTAACTATGAAAATAAAAACAATAAAAACTCCTTAGGTCAAAAGTCTAGCCCTCAGAGGATATTTAATTTTGTGAACTCGAAAATTTGTTTAAAGGAAAATGTCTAGCTCAACATGTCTTCCCTGCACCTCATAAATTACAATAACAGTTGAAGTCTGAAACTGGGAGCTAAAATAAACCCCTTTTCACCTTGGTTGGTTTTTTCAGAATATTTTATCAAGAAAATATAAATTAAACTGAGACAATAATCATATAAAAACTATGCAGTCATCAGTACACATGGTTGTTTGCGTGATGCATCAATTCTAATACTAGTAGTAAAAAAAAATCAATATTTCCTCTGTAATCTTCAAGTGTATAATTTAATGTGGTTTTCAGAAGAGTATTTAAATGTTATAGTTCATGCATACTAAGAACCAAATGAAGATAAACATCAAAATTATCATTTTCTGCTGCTTCATTGACACATATTAATCTATGGTGCCTTGTTCATGTATGCAGTATGCCCATATTGGAGAAGAATGAATCAGCAGTATTTGTGGTTAAATGTATTCTTCTGTCATAGGATATATCATCCAAAATAAAGTGGTTTTTTTTTGCAGTGTATTCCTGCTCTAGACCATTGCAATTGTGAATAAATAGAAAAGCTCTAGATGGAGAATTATAAATATTTGCATCCTTCTTGTCCTTCATAATTAGAAACTACATAATGTTTTTTAATATTTATTTATTACTTCAGGTCACATCTTCACCGCAATGCCTCTTTTTTATTCCATGGATTTTTATTTTTTTTCACTTTTTGAATTTTTTTTTTATTAAATATTTTATTTTTTTTCTTCAAGTTACATCTCAGTCACAAACCCTTCCCTATTCCCCCTTCCTGTCCCACCCTTCCACCCTCTTCCCCCCTCAACAGCTTCCCCTTTCAGTCCAACAAATGGTTCCTTCTCTTATAACAGTAAATAATATACAGAACAGCAGAAATAAATATGCCACATTTATGAGAGTTAAATGGCCCAGTATACCTTCCCAATGTCCAGTTCATACATATTTGGCCCCTGACTTTAACCTTCTACCATCTAACCATCTCCATGAGTTTAAAGTTCTATAACTGACTTAGCTTTCATACTAACTTGCATCACTATTATAACCATCTTCTTAGATCTAGAACGCCCTCTTGATTCCTAAACAACTCAAAATTTAACTATGAGACTCTAGCTGTCTATTCTTCAACCGCCTCAGAGACCTGAGAGGGATAAATATATCTGATTATATAGGAAGTGCAGGGCCTGCAGCTTCCAATACTAAGAAATGACAAACCAGTAACTGCCTGGACAGTTCCCATTTTCTCCCCATACATTCCAGCATCAGTCTTCAGTCTTTTGGTCCTGTTTCTCTGACAGGCATTTATTGTAGAGCAGGGATTATGAAGGACTTACCTATCCTGTCTTGACAGAGCTAGGCTGTCGACTTCCCTGCTACCAAGTTTTGTCCTTTTTGGACAGCAGTCTGTCTGCAGTTGAAGCAAGGAGTTTTTTCATGCCAAGAGATAGACTTGCCACTAATTCAACCATCTCACACTGGAGATTCTTCGATGCTTATCTTCTACTTGGAGTAGAATAGGGAGTGCTTTCAGGAGCTGATATGTCTCGATATAAAAAAAAATCTTAATTGAAGACAACATCTTTGAATGCCATATTCTGCAGATCTCTTGGGGTTTTTGAAGATGCCCTATCCATCTCTTGTATTTAGATAAGCAAATGTTGCTTGTCTCTTAACAACGTGATTTCTGAGTAGCTTAGAGAATATCTGTGATAGACTGTCATAGTAGCTAACAAAGTGACATGCTTGCATGACTAGAAGTTTGTTTTTCTTAACTATCCTAAACAGTTTAAGACGGTTGGTATCAAGAGGCCAGAGCTTCACATTTCATTTTTTTTAATTTATTTTTTATTTCTTCAAGTTACATCTCAATCACAATCCCCTCCCTACTCCCCCCTCCAGTCCCACCCTTCCACCCTCGTCCCCCTCAACCCCCCCATCCTCTTCCCTTCTTTTTTTTTTGTTTAAGGTATTTCTTTTTCCCCCCAACAGCTCTCCCTTTCAGTCCAAAAAATGGTTCTTTTTCTTATAACTATAAATACAATACAAAACAACAGAAATAAATAGGCCACAATTATAAGAGTTATATGGCTTAGCATACATTCCCAATGTCCAGTCCATATGTATTTGGCACCTGATTTAACATTCTACTATCTAACCATTTCCATGAGTTTAAAGTTCTATATCTAACTCAGCTTTCATACTAACTTGCCTCATAATTTTTAAAATATCTTCTTAGATCCAGAACACCCTCTTGATTCCTAAACAACTCAAAATTTAACTATGAGACTCTAGCTATCTATTCTTCAACGACCTCAGAGACCTGAGAGGGATAAATATATCTGATTATATAGGAAGTACAGGGACTGCAACTTCCAATACTAAGAAAGGACATACCAGTGGCTGCCTGGACAGTTCCCATTTTCTCTCCATACATTGCAGCATCAATCTTCAGCTATTTGGACCCGCTTCTCTGACAGACATTGATTGTAGAGCAGGAATTATGAAGGACTTACCTACCCTGTCTTGGCAGAGCTAGGATGTCGACTTACCTGCTTCCAAGTTTTGTCCTTTTAGGACAGAAGTCTGTCTACAGTTGAAGCAAGGGGTTTTTCTTGCCAAGAGAATGGCTTACCACCAATTCAATCATCTCCCACTGGAGATTCTTCGATGCTCATCTTCTACTTAGAGTAGAATAGGAGGTGCTGTCAGTAGCTGACATGTCTCGATATCAAAAATTCTTAAGTTAAGAAAACATCTTTGAATGCCATATTCTGCAGATCTCTTGAGGTTTTTGAAGATGCCCTATCTATCTCTTATATTTAGATAAGCAAATATTGCTTGTCTCTTAGCAACTTGATTTCTGAGTAGCTTAGAAAATAACTGTGATAGACTGTCATAGTAACTAACAAAATGACATGTTCTCATGACTATTAGTTTCTGTTTCTTAATTATCCTAAACAGTTTATGTCAGTTGGTAGCAAGAGGTCAAAACTTGACTTTTCATTTTTAAGTATTACTACGAACAATACCTTTAAGAAGCGTTACCCTTAATTTCGTATCAATATACAAAGATCAATACCAATGCGGCCAAATATAATCTTAATTTTGTATCAATATACAAAGATCAATACCGATGTAGCCCAATACAATCTTAATTTTACATTAATATACAAGGGTCAATACCATTGTGGCCAAATATAATCTTAATTTTGTATCAATATACAAAGATCAGTACCGATGTAGCCCTATACAATCTTAATTTTGCAATAATATACAATGATCAATACCAATTTAGCCAAATATAATATTAATTTTGTATCAGTATACAAAGGTATAAGGCTATATTCAATAATATGTCCTTTTTTCTTGATCTTTCCTATACTATGTCTATGTCCCATTTTTCTCAAGTCTGTTCACTCCTATATAGGAGAGAAAGGAGGATACAGAAAAGCAAAAGAGAGAAGTCCCTGGGTCTAACCTCCAAAACCCATTTAATAAGACCATTTAACAGCTTGTAGTCTTTTCCCCTAAATAACAAAATTTTCTATTATCTATCAAATAACCAAAGGCGGAGAACACCCTCCCCACCTTCTGGGGATGGGACGTTGTTCTCTTAAAATGACTTCCTGCTGATTTGGGATGTAGTAAACCTGTTTGGGGCCCAAATAAGAATGGAAAAATGGTTAAAAATGTTAATAAAATCATTTGATGTTCAGTCCTTTTGTGCTCAGCTATTTAGATGTCCTAAGAAGTTCATAGACAGAAGCTGATCTTCAGAGCTTTACTGAAGATCTGGCTGGAGTAGTCTGTGGAGCTGAACGATCTTAGCGATTTTGAGTTGTTGTGGTTGTAGACTTTTGAGGAAACTGCTATTGAAGAAGTCTGCCAGGCTAGATCATCTGGGCCACTCGTCTTCTTTGGTGTCTGATCTGTTTTCTGCTGAGGTTTCCGTTGTCCAGTTGTCCCTGGATTCCTTGAATGGATGCTTTAAATCTCCTGGAAAGATAAGAACAGAGCCCTGCCCTAATCTTAACTCTGGGACAATTACCTTTTTTTTTGGGGGGGGGGTCAGGTAATATTTTTCCTGGAGCAAATTTGGTTTTTTTGATAATATATAAAGTATTACCTTTCAATCCGGATTAAAGAAGAAATTATTTTGATATTTTGGAGCTAAACAAACCTTTAGTGTATATATTTTGAGATCTCAAAGGACAATTTGTTTGAATTTCAGCCTGCCTTTTGTAAGTAGCTTTTAAACTTAAATCTTTCCAAATCCTATGTGCCTGTCTCTGCATTCTCAGTTTTGGGATCAAAGACATGTGGTTCCCAACTGATGGGATTAAAGATGTGCTCCTCCACTCCTGGATCAAAGTTTTTCTCTGTTTAGAGCTTGTTTTGTATCAGGTGGCCTTGAGCTCTGAGATCTGCCTGTTTCTGTCTCTAGTGTGTTGGGATTAAGGGTGTATTCTTCCCCAATGATGTGACTAAGGGTGTGCACCATCACCACCCTGTTTCTTGTAACTCTAGAATTTATAAGACAACTAACTCTATAGTGATCCTCCTGTCTCTACTGGAGGTAACGGCATGGGCTAACACCATGCATTATTTTACCTTATCTCTAAGTTTTTTCAACTCTTGGAGGTTTGTAAAACCAGGTTGAACAGCTGTCACCTTTAATTTATTTACAGTGTTTTAAACCTGTTACCTGTTTTTTAATGCCAAACCATGGAAATAGCCTATTTTTAAGTATCTCTAGGTACGATACCATTAGGAAGCATTACCTTTAATTTTGTATCAATACGCAAAGATCTATTCAAATGTGGCTAAATATACTCTTAATTTTGTATCAATATACAAAGATCAATGCCTATGTAGCCCAATACAATTTTCATATTATGTCCATATACAAGGGTCAATACCATTGTGGCCAACTATAATCTTAATTTTGTATCAATATACAAAGGTCAATACTGATGTAGTCCAATACAATCTTATTTTTGCACAATAAACAATGGTCAATACCACTTTAGCCAAATATACTACTAATTTTGTATCAATATACAAAGGTATAAGGGCATATTCAATAATCTGTCCCTTCTTCTTGTTCCTTCCTGTGCTATGTCTATATCTCATTTTTCTCAAGTCCGTGCACTCCTACATAGGAAAGAAAGAAGGATACAGAAAAGGGAAAGAAGGAATTCCCTGGGTCTAACCTCCAAAACCCATTAAACAGTACCATTTAACAACTTGTAATCTCTTCTCCCAAATAACAGAGTTTTCAGTTATCCTTCAAATAACCAAAAGGTGGGGGGCGGAGAAACACCCTCCCCACCCTCTGGGCATGGGATGTCGCTCTCTTAAAATGACTTCCTGCTGATTTGGGTCGTAGTAAACCTGTTTGGGGCCCAAACCAAAATCGAAAAATGGTTAAAAATGTTAGTACAATCCTTTTATGTTCAGTCCTTCTGTTCTCAGCTGTTTAGATGTCCTAAGGAGTTTGTAGGCAGAAGCTGATATTCCATGGATTTTTAAGTAGCATGTAACTTTTCAAAAACCTTGGAATACTGGGCAACTGCTGCATGGTGCTACTTACCATAAATATATATGATTTTCAAAGCAGGGTGGGTGGATCTGTGACGAAATAAAATGAGATTCTTTTTCCCACAATCTGGTGCAGTACATTGAAACATATCTCTGAACTTGAAGGTTTTAGCCATTAGCAAGGGCATTTTGTATAATAAACAACAGAAGAAAGACCATGCTTTTGATATATTCCCGACTTTTTAAAAAAATTTCACCACTTTTGAACATTTGCTGCATATTCTTACAAATAATATGTCCAGTATTTATATTATACTAAAGTCATATGTAGTACCATTCTGAATATCAAGATTATTAAAGCAAAAAAAAAAATTTCTGAAAGTAATCCTCCACTTCATTAATCATACCAGTTACCATGCACTAAAATTCTTTCTCCATATAATTTCTCCAAGTAATCCCTGGAATAGAAAAGTTATCAACAACCATTTTATTTTGTTGTTGTTATTGTGACAAGATTTTTCTATGGTGCTTACTCTGGTTAGCAACTCACTATTTTGCCTTCACTACTTTTGAAATCTTGCTCTTTCTATGTTCCCTCCCCTTTCCTCTGTACTCACTGGTAGGATTCTGGCAAGAAATTGCTCAGAACTGAATGAGTTCTAAGGGTCTACATGTAGATATTTACAAACACACAACTTGAAAAATAAATGAATAAAATGATTTAACAAGACAATGGATAATATTTTGAGAATAATAATTTAGTCATTAAAGGTATTATAGAGTCAACATTTATATTGAAATATTTTATATGAGTTGTCTCTCTGAAGCAAGGGATATTCATTGAAAATCTATGATAACACTGCCCCTAGAGGCATTGCAGATGTGGCTGCTGTGTCACATGTGCATCAATAGGTGGCAGAGAGGAGATAGGCTATATCCACATTCAGTGTTCTGACCTATGAACATCTGAATGAATAGTAGCCTAACATTCCTGGAAAAAAGCAAGCTGGATACCAACCCGACGTTGCTGCCATGGGTAGCCTGTGAAGACCACCAGACCAATACCAGGCAAGCACCAGATGGGCTCCTGGGACAGGAAACAAGCCAGAGACTAGAAGAATTCTGCCTGCCTTGGATGGTTATTGTGGAGACCCAGCACTGGGGTAAGATCTGGCCCTGATGGGGGTCACAAGAACAGGAGAGCTATCCCTGCCCCTCACATGCTGCAGCACTCAGACGAGCAGGCCCTGCACCTGACCTGGGTACCACATGACAGCTGGTCCTGGATATGGGGGTTGTGAGTGAGTCATCCCTGAGGGAGTGAGTGTGGGAGAGCCAGCCCTGCCTTCCTTTGGTCTGCTATGTGGTGATGTTGGCTAGCGAGAGATGCCCTACCCTCCCTTTTGTCCTCACCACCATTGGCCAATAGGAGATCTGGTTCAGATGGGATCACAGGAGCAGGAGAGCTGTCCCTGCCCCTCACATGCTACAGCACTCAGGACAGCAGGCCCTGCACCTGGCCTGGGTAGCACATTACAGCTGGTCCTGGATATGGGGATTATGGGTGAGCCAGCCCTGAGGGAGTGAGTGTGGGAGAGCCAACCCTGCCTTCAGTCTACTATGTGGTGGTGTTGGCTAGGGAGAGATCCCCTTCCCTCCTTTTTTCCTTCACCACCATTGACCGATAGGAAATCTGGCCCAGATAGGGTCACAAGAGCAGAAGAGCTGTCCCTGCCCCTCACATGCTCCAGCACTCAGGAGAGCAGGCCCTGCACCTTTCCATAGTAAACTGGCTATGCAAGTGGGGGTTGCAGGTCCAGAACCAGGGCTTTGAGTTGGCCCATCCCAAGATCTACTCCATGGGTGAACTGCTGGAGTGCAGGAAGAAGCAAGTTTCACAACCCAAAACTACAGGATCTCCATGACACAGGACAGTTACAGCATATGTGAGGGTATCTCCAGTGAGGTTCCAGTACTGACAAAGTAGCAGAAACCAGAGGCCTTGTACCAGACCAAGGAGTCATTTTAATGAACATTTACAAGCAAACTGTGTGGACAAAAGGGAATATTGTGGGACACACTGAGACACACTGAAACTTCCACAATGAGACTTATTTTTTATGCTGGGAAAGATTGCAAGGGTGGAGGGTGGGTCTGAGGGGAGGTGGGAGATGAGAGGGAACAGGGTTCATGATATGAAATTCATATAATAAAAAATTTTCAATTAAAAAAGACATAATTGATAAAAAAGAATAATTTTAAAAAATCTATGATAGCATAATGTTTTCTATGTTTCTCAAATACATACAGCAAAACAGATTGTAGAAAATACAGGGAATTTATTTTTCACTATACCTGTTAGTTTTCCTGGAAACTTCGAGGAAGCAAGAATATAAAGTTATGTAAAACTATACATTTTACTTTTTATTTTTTCTTAAAAGTACAGTTTTGTGAAAAAACTTCTTATTTTTCATTAATACTATTCATAAGAGACAAATAAAATGTGCATAAATTGTCCTACAGGATTTTTGCCTTTGCTGATCAAGGTTGTAAAGTTGAATGTTTATGCTCTGAAATCCACAGAACATACATTTCCTATGGGGAAAAAAGAAACTATGTTCATTTCCATTGTCATTTTCAAAATGAATAACACTCCTTTTAAATGTTAATGTTTTAATAATGCATGACTTTCTGTAGCATGCTTTATAGGAATATATTCTATTTAATAACAATTTTAATATGAGATATTTATTGTTATTCTTAATTCATATGCTGAGGCAAGACTATTCATAGATTGCATGTAAAGGCTAAGTCCATGAGCATAGACTGTCTACTTTTAATAATTATGTGTGTGTGTGTATGTGTGTGTGTGTGTGTGTGTGTGTGTGTGTGTGATATGTGGAGCTATATTTGGTTGGACAGAGGATAGAAGAGGACATCAAATGGCCTGTTCCATCAGTCTCTGCCTTATTCACTTGACATAGGGTTTCTTATGAGCTAGAGCTGGTGGTCAACAAGGCCTGGTGTTCCTTGTCCATCACATTACTGGGAATTAAGGGACGGCCATACCCAGCTTTTAGCAGAGAGGATAGGGATTCATACTCAGGTCCTGATGCTTGTAGATCAAGTGTTCTTACTCACTAAATGATCCTTCCCAAATCATTCTTGGACTCTCCATTTTCTTGGAGCCAGAAGGGTGTACTATGACTGATGGGAAAAATGACTTTATCCTGTGTACCTTAGGCAACTGTGGTACTCAGTGACTTGAAGCAAGCAGTCCTTGGAACTGTCTAACATTGATGAGTGCCTCACACTGGTATATAGATAACAGAGTCATCTTGTCCTACAGAGAAGTAACTTTGTCCTCAGAGTTAGAGTTCTCAGTAATTTTCAACATTTCTACAGGACACTCTGAACATCTATTCTGTTACATTACTTCAACATGAGGCTTAGTTTGTAAGTTTTAAATCACTTCCTTGCCACTATGTAAAGGTACCTGTCATCCAGGGAAGGTCACCGAAAGGCTTGGTGCTAATGTCAAGGACATGAAATAAGACCTACGTGCATTTCAGCTCCCCTTATTCATGACTCATCATTGGTATTCTTGTGTGAAACTATTCCTGGGGAGACATGAAAAAACATCTACTTGTCCTACATATGCACTTGACATTAGGACAAAGCACACATAATTCCAAAGTCCAACTTGGTGAACCAAAGAATTTAATTGGAATTACTAAAACAAATATGAGTGAGGGGTTACTTACAAGAGAAGAAATGTCTCGAAGACAGCTATATCACCAAAGCCAATCCCAATATGGATGGTACCTCATGACATTTGGAAACCTAGAGCACATGGGAAAGCCTGCAGGTAGACTAACAACTTGGAGATTGTCCTAATCAGGTAGCTTAGTTGCTCTAAATCTCTTCTAAGCAACTCAGCTTGCCAGAGAGTCTCTCAGCACCCCTTACAGTTTGGATATTTGTGAGCAGGGAGAACATTATTAAGTTGGTCAATTTCAGGGACTTCTTGAAGCTATTGAGTTGTTTATTTCCTGAGCTTAATGAGCTGCCCTGCAGGATGGAATGTTTCATCTCACTTTAGGTTATCCTGTTGTTTCTTATCCCTTTTAGAACTTCATGTGTTAATTAAATTCCCTCCAAGATGGGGTGTTTTAATTAAATGGAAATGATGCACACATTTCACAGAGCACTTTCCTATAACACACATGAATTTCATGCTATCATAGCCCTCCTCATTGTATTGAAACTCACAGGATCTTTCACTTTTTATACTCATAAAAGCACCTCCAGATACCTGAATACATACCATCAAATGACAGCATTCTTACCCAGTGGAAAATACCTGTTTATGAACATGGGTTCAGACATGCATCTAATATATAAAATGTATACCTTCTATATATATATAACAGTATCTGAAATATATGATATATAATATATTCTGTAATATATTATATCAATAACATACTTTCAGTATTCTAACAATTACATACATATATGTGATGGGGTGGTGTTATGCATTCTAAATGTTAATTAACCTGCTCCTAGAAGCCTGCTTGTTGTGTATCAAGTGAAGCTATATTACCTTTTTTTGTTAACCATTGTCTCTGATTGGTTAAATAAATTCTGAGGCCTGAGACTGGGCAAAGAGAAAAGTAGGTGGGGCAAAAGTTCATGGACTTCTGGGGCAGACAGAGAGCATCATGAGTAGAACAAGGGAGAATAAGCTTGAGGAGCAGGAAGGAGGATATACACCATGTGTTAGAGAAAAGAGCATCACTCTACATGGCCTGGAAAATGGGCATAGCATAGACAGTAACAGTGCAAGGGACATATGTATATATGGGATCATATTTAGGGAATAGAATTATAAGCTAGCTCAGATGGGCTAAGACTGCTCAGTCCAGGCCAAGGTTTGTTAAAACCCATGAGGTCTCTGTGTGCTCATTTGTAATGGCGGGTTAAGGATTAACACTGCCATCCAATTAACCATAATGTAAACACTGGTAGATAATTTAATTAGGCATTTTCTACACATATGTCTATAAATATAGGTACACATAGTACACTTACGAATGTCTATTTCTATATATATTTAAATATATAATCTTACATTTCTGTATATTTATATTTAAGGACATATACAACTTACATTATTTAAGTTTATATAAATCTTTAAAGTTGCTTAATTTAATTTTAAAATGATTATGAATTGTATTTAAATTTTTGATTATAAGGATATATTTAGTTCAGAAACTGGACAGAATAAAAGTTATAAAAGTAAAAACTTCCAGTTAATATATTTGAAGTATTTAATTCATGTATTTTGATGAATTTTTATGAAACTATTCATCAGCTATAAGTGAAAATATTTGACATTAATTTTTAAATAAGTACAAACTTTTCTACTATTAGTGTGGTTTAATGCACATAATTTATGTAGAAAAAATATACTTTAATTTATTTTGACAAATGAATATTACATAAAATAACCTAACAATTTCACAAAGAATGTGTTTCATTATAATTTTATAATCTAAGCAGACTAAATATATTTAAATCATTTTATCTTTATTACTACAGCATTTAAACATCTGCTGCTTTTTGATGTTGTTTTATTTTGAAATAGGGACTCATTGTACATAGCTGTAGCTGGCTTGAAAATGCTGGTAGAACTCAGAAATCTACTTGCCTCTGCCTCCTGCTTGGCAATGTGAGCTTCTTATTACTCAACTTGAAAAAACAAACAAACAAGCAAACAAACAAAGCTTTCACCAAAAATATTAATTGTTCTGAAATGTTGAGTGGAACATATTAGAATCATTACAAAATTTTTCAGTTTTCTTTGACTCTTTGTTTCAAGAATTTTCTTTTTAAGTATAATTATTTCATACAATATATTTTGATTATATTCTTTGCTCCTCTCAAATTCTCCCAGATCTTCCCCACCTACCTACCTACTGAACTTCTCTCTCTCTCTCAAAATATCACTAAAAGTTATACAAACAATGAAAAGTAGAGGCCAATTCAAAAATTAACACACAGAATCTGTTTTTTATTGACCAGCTTGTCCTGAGCATGAGGCCTGGCTGCAGACTGGGATTAGTAGTGACACTCCATTTGATATATCTGGTTTCCCCTTTGCCACTAGGTATCAAATTCAAACAGATTCTTAGTTAGGGGTGGAACTTTATGTCCACTCTTCAGTGCTGGAGGTTTGTTTGATTTGAATGTATGCAAGTTTTCTGAAAAAATTCCACAGTCCTGTTATGCTGGAAGACTCTTTCCTTGGATTCCTTCTGTCTGCATCTGTCTTTTAACAGTATTTCCACCTTTTATCCATAGATCCCTCAGCCTAGATGGGAGGGGTTTGAAAAATAAACACTGCTTAGGGTTAAATGCTGCAAAGTTTCTCAATCTCTACAAATTGTCAAGGTGGACATCTTGTTGTTAGTCACCATCTACTGCACAAAGAAAGTTACTTGATGGGCACTGTGTGATAATGTCATCTATGAGCACAGCAGTCTATCAATAAGAGTTTTTATTTCTATATTTATTCAGGACATTAACAGTATTAGATTTTCTCCTGTTGTGAGGTCTGCTTAAATCCAACATAACTCAAACACCAGGTCAATGCAGATGATAAAAATGTATTATTATCAAGCAGCTACTGATCGATCAGTGCTGCAGAACAGACTTGGGAGCTGAACTTCAACCATGAAGGGAAGTTGTGCAACATATTTAAAGGTTTAACCACAAAGTGAGGGGGAGCAGGGTGTGCTGTAGCATTGTCCATTCATTTTTTAACATAAGGGGTTGAACAAGGAATATCCATCAATTAGGACAGGAGTAGGTAGGTTCCTGGGCTTGGGAACATGAACTTAGTTTAACCCTGTCAGCAAGATGGAGAAGTTGTCCCTGAGATGTCTGGACTCTGACAACTGTTTCCTTACAACAGAAGCTGTTCAACTTCCACTGCTCTAGGGCCTAGAACCTTGAAGTTACTTTCTCCCTACGGTTGTGTGAAGTCTGAAAACAAAATGGTAGTACTTAGAATAAATTTCTTTTGCTTGTTCTCAACACTCTTATCTTGTATATCCCAGGTTCATGGCCATTTCAGCAGTGGCATATATGGGTCAAATTTCATGAAGTGCCCTTAAATTCAATAAAAAAGTAGCATGTTATAACCATGTATTTGTATCATTTTTATACCAGTATATCTCGCACTAAATGTTGCAATTATAGATCACAGACTTTGAATCTGGATGATATTGAGGATTAGAATGTGACACAAAGTAGTCCCTGGGTGCCTCCTTTGAGACACAAAATAAAAGTACAACAATGTATTTTATGAGAAAGAGAATATATTTGTACAACTTTTATTACAGGACAAAGTTATGCTCTGTAAAATTTTGTTTTATTTTTTGATTGGAGTGTGTGTGTGTGTGTGTGTGTGTATACACTTACACTTCCACAACAAATACACATGTAGCAGTCAGAGGATAACTTCAAGAATTTGTTCTCTCCAGTGAGTGGGAGTTGGGGATCAAACAGAGGTTTTCAGTGCTTGACAAGTTCCTTTACCCACTGTGTAATCTCTTAATAGTTACTAATTTCTTACTAGTTAAGTTTAGTTTTTTTCCTTTACCTAAACTATAAATTCATCTTTATTTTATATGCATGTATCAGAAAAATATAGAAGAATCAGTATTGTTTCTGATTTCAGGTATCCACTGAAGGTGAATAATGATATATAATCTATTATGTAATTCCATTAATATTATTCCCTCATAATTTTCCATCTTAAATTTTTTTCATGTAATATCATCTAAGATACTCACACATAAATATAATATTGTGATAAATAACTCTCAAACACAAAAGAGAATGCTATATCTGAAATATATCCCTTAATAAGACTGGTAGATGTCTCCATTAGTTTATCACTGTGAGGAGGAGTTGCGTCTCATGTACAATTTTATACTTTAATTTCAATATTGCCTTGTGAATCACGATAATGTATTTTCATAGCTAATAACAGTAAAACTGTAATACTATTTATGAAACAGGACTTTCCTGTTTATTTCTCTGAAGTTTAAATGTCAAATATTATTTGAAGATATGTAATGTGTGACAACTGATTATATATTTCTTGACTGTTATTAAAACAAAATGTTTATAAACTTTAAATATATTTTTGCATTATTTTGAAGACCTATCTTGTTCTGTTTGTGAGTTAATGGGGAATTGCCAAAAGGGACACATACAGTTTTCCTGTCTGATTCACTAGAGATTTTTATATGAGTTATAAAGAGAAAGAAAAATTCTAAGTGAAGGAATATCATTACTCTGGAATTGAGATGACAGTACTATGCCAAAGGCATATGAGGAGAGAGAAACAGCAAAAGAGATGAATGGGTCCTAATATTTAAAGGTTCTTTGGATGGGGTCAGAGTAGCCATAATATTTGTAATAAACAGCCATGCCCTACTTAGAAGTTCCCTACCCAGTACTCACTATGAACCTTGTCTTATTTTATTTACCTGCTGATGTAATGAAAAAGTATAATGGAAGAATGCATTTTCATGTCATACTGTCTTGTACCTTTAATGATTTTAAAACATAGTTTTATCCCTAGCATTGTCTTTCTTTCTTTTTTTTTTTTTTTTCGTTTTTTTGAGACGGTGTTTCTCTGTGTAGCCCTGACTGTTCTGGACTCACTTTGTAGACCAGGCTGGCCTTGAACTCACAGAGATCCACCTGCCTCTGCCTCCCGAGTGCTAGGATTAAAGGTGTGCACCACCATGCCTGTCCCTAGCATTCTCTTAAAATATAGTTGCCTACAGGATTTTTGCAGTTGGACATTTAGTAAATATTTTAACCTTAACAGATTGAAAATATAAATTATGATTTCCATTCCTCTGAGATCTTTGCAAATATAAAAAACTGGTTCTTTCATTTGTTCTATGAAAAATGTTTTTTGATTAATTATAGTTTCCTTTTACCATTCTTTCATTCAGCAGCATCTCTATCAGCAGGCTGTATCCAGACTCTCATAGTTCATCATAATTTCCACTTTGGCCTCCTTAGTTAACTTCAATGATGGAACTTGGTTGGCCTGTTTAACAGTACCTTGCTGAGAACTTGGGTCTCTGGGTTTGTATTTGTTCTGTCTGAGTTTGGCAGAAGAATTGGAGCCTCTGTCAGTAAGGACTTAAATTTGTTTTGTTCAACTCAGACTCTTCCAGGCTGACTCTCTGAGAGGAAATCCAGCCCTTACCATAGATGACAGAGCAGTGCCTTTCCTTGGTCTGCTCATCACCCTCCAGTTACACCAGTCAGAACACTGCGCCTGCCGCACGCCCAGCTTCTTGTTCTACGTGCTGATCCTGCTTTTTCCACTGCCTGGAATGTTCTGTCACTGAACAGACACAAATCTAGCCTCTTTGTTTCGTTTATGTTCCTGGTCAAGTGTCACTCTAATTAATAGATCCCATGGAGTCACTGTAAATAGCTGGCATCCACAGACTTCTTCACTGTCCCCATTCTTACTGCTTTTCAGTCTTAACTGGTTTTCTAGCATAATTTTTCTTTCACCATGGTGTCTGTTTTCCCATACTGAAAGCAAATATGAGAGACACAAGTATGTTCTCTGCCAGGACCAGAAGCTTCGGCAATGTCTAGTGTTTATTATTTATTTACATGCTTTTAAACAATGAGTCAGATGCATCAATTGAAGCTTAGCTCTTACAGGTGCCTGGACATTCTTTAATCATCTGCTGACTGTGCAGCACGTTCCGTTTCAGGCGTTTAATAAACATTCTGCTCATTCTCCAGATTATATCACTCAATCTTCTATGCCTTCCCTCAGGCTATGCAAATCTAACTCCCATTTCTCTATTTTATTGAATAGTCTTCTCAATAATCCTTTGAAAATTTTATAGTGTGTTTTGATCATATTCACTTTTTCTTTCCCCAAATCTCCCACCTCAGATCTGACCTTCATACCCAACTTACTTCATTATCTTCTCTCTTTTTTTTCTTAGAAAGAAACATATGTCCACTTCATATTGGCCAACTATTCTTAGATACAGGGCACACCCTGGACTGTGAGCTATAAATCGGTTGTCAATTCACTGATGAAATTTGGCTTTCCCTCTCCCATCAATAAAATTCCAATAGATTCTTGGCTAGGGATAAAGCTTCCTATCCACTTCTCCATGCTAGGATTTTATTTGGATTGACCCTGTGAAGGTCTTACACAAGTTGTCATAATCTCTTTTATTTCATATGTGCATGTGCCTCCTCTGACTGTGAAAACACTGTTTCCTTGAAGTGATCTACCACCTCTGGTTCTCACAATCTTTCTGCCTCCTCTTCTATGTACATCCTTGTGTCTTGAGGGAATAAATGTGATACAGCTATCACAATTTGATCTAGGCATTATGATATTTCTTATTCCCTAAACAAAAGTGAGTGTATTGATCTAACTGTTCATTGGAAATGTCAAAGAACCACCTTCTAAAATCTTCATCTGTTTCCATGTTTATTTTCTGGGCTTGAAACTCCACCGTTGGCAAACTAGACACTATTGAACCAGTTTCCCAAGGAACGTGGAAGGTGCCTTTATCATCCTACTATCATCTAAGTTCACTTAAACATTTATTAGAGCTCATTTTTAATCTGGATGTGTTCCTCACTCCTGCAATCCTAGAAATCAAGTTATAGAGTTCAGAGGATCAAGAGTTCAAAGTTATCCCTTGTCTTCAGTCTCAACTACACAGAAGCTGGAGTACAGCTTGAACCGAGTAAAGTCCTATTTTAAAAAGTTTGTTTTTGAGCACTCATTATGTGCTCAGCATTGAGTTAGAGGCATGATCAGGAGAGAGAATCATATTTCAGTCCCATCCTTGAAGTTTAACAGCAAGACACAGAAGTAAAATAATCACATTAAAGCATCCCATTTCTGCTCTTCTTTAAAAAACACCTCACTATCATCGGCTTCTGTCTTGCCTGCCTTACGTATACTATAGTATTGTTGTCCTGTCCTTAGACTAGTCTATCCCATTTATTGAAACACTTTGACTTATATCTGTATCTCACAGGCCACCATAGGCCGATCTGAACAAAGAAATATGGAAGTAAGCAACAGTAAAACTCTTCATATTAGTTTTTAAAAATCACCTTTACTGTCATTACATAAGTGAGGCTCAGAGGGAACCTTCCCAAGACTCACCTTTCAACTTTTACCTTCTTAACTAATTCTGTGTCTAATTTAGGATTAACAGTTCCTCCCTTAATTGCATATCATACCACACATAGCCACAAACACACACTACAAAAATTTCTGTCTCTTCTCTGATGATTAAATCAAAATGAATAAAAATGTTTTACCAATACTATTGGTATTTCTTTGTGATTTCTCTTAATGTCCATTCTGGAATGCAAACCTGTTTCATTTTAAATCTGAAATAGTAAATGTATAATCATCACAATTAGTTGTATTAATTGTAGGACAATAGAACTGATCAATTACTTTTAATTTTCATAACCATCTGTACTATTTTCTCATAATCATTTTGTATTATTTTTACCTAAATAATAACAATGTATAACAAAGATAAAAGCTGCTCCAAATTGCCCTCAGTTTAAGAACATTCTAAAATCCTTATAGGTTTAAAAATGCTTCATTTTGGCTTAGTTTTTAAGAATACAGTCTCAGGTGCTAACATTACATATTTTATCCCCAGAAAAACAGAAAATGAAATTATAAAATATGTTTCCCTTGACTCTCTACAAAAACTCATTTTAATATTATTCAATATTTTTCTTAGATATATTTCAGTGTTTAAAAGTTTATAATCTTTTTGCTCTTGAAATACTGAATGATGTAACAGAAAATCAATGATTCAATGGCTTAAAATTGAAGCATGATTAATGTAGAAGTTATTTAATTAAAATCTGTCTTATAAAATATCTTTATATGTTAAAATAAACAGTACAGTTTAAGATAACAATTGGATTTTTATATCAAAATACATCTTACAATTTATGTGCAGTGAACTGCTATTATTTACTTATAATATGCTTAAATTTTTTTGATAAAGCTTTCTTATACTTTAATACTAAGTAGAGAAATTGTTTATTTTTTAATCTTATGTAACCATAAATTCTGTAGCATTCAAGCCATTGAACAAATGGAATGTTTTCCACAACTGTGCATTGTATAAGCTAATCTTCAAAAATATACCCAATATACAATGATTCCAAGTCTGGCTTTAGGAATATCATGGAAAATCCTAATGAATTAATCTAAATATCATAATGAAAACAGCAACTGCAGTTTTCAAACAATTGTGAGTGTTGATACAGAGAAACAAAATAGAGATCTTAGTTGGTAGACATATAGGATAATATAAATATATTTGACGTAAGTGAATGAAAAAATTGCCAGTATAAGAAGTGAATATGAGACAATTTTTAATCAATATTGAGATTACTAAGTAACTCTATAAATACTTTAGATGTCAAGAAAATTATAAATAAAATCCATGGATTTGTGTGCTACATAGGTATCTCTACTAAATTGTAGTTATACACATGTAAAAATCAGTAATATTCCTGGATTTTGAATATGTGTGAGTATATAAGCTCAAAATTGTTAGCAGTCTGAATCTGAGGCTAGAAAGCAGCAAGAGGACACCAAGAATAACCTTATTCTCAACCACCCTCATTAGATATCCATAATAGTCTTCATAAAATTTAAAATAAAAAAAAAATTCTATTGTTCTTTCAGGCAATCTGGTGAAAAATGAAAGAACATCATGGCCCATGGCCCAAACCTATTCTCTGTCAAATACAATTGATAAATGAGTGCGTGGGTGGGCAACAGGATTCTGAAAACTTCTAAGGGACACAAAGAAAGGAGAACAGTCTCAGACTCACAAAACCACTTGCCATAGTGTGGTCCTCCTGCTGTGGAGTATGTGAAAAATCCATCTTTGTCTTGGGAATTCATGAACTGCTCCTGACCTAGACACAATCCATTATCCCAAGCTTCCCTGTCTCTACCTCCTGGAAAGTTTTCTCCTCTATTTAACAACACAGTTCTTATGCCAGGGCTCATATCTGGTTGTCTATTCCTAGACAACAGCCTCTCTGTGCCCTACTCATGCCCTTTATTATTACAGCAATATATATGTCATAAATATGATATGGTATATTCTTCACTATAATAAAAGTCAGTTAAGGTTCTTTGTGGGTGGTGGACCTTTGTCTTACTCAACTTAGGAACCCGTCTCACTATTGACTTGTCACTTGAGGTTTGGATTTATCCCTGATAAATTATATCGCACTGATCTCCAGGATTGTACAATAATAATTTGTATTGCTTGCATGTGCTAAGTGTATGTTGATATGAAAAAAAATACTGGGTATTTAAAGTCAGATTAAAGAATTTATTAAATGGGTGACTTTTTCATGGTTTTATCTTTGTATTAATATATCTCATCTGCTATCACTAAGCCTTAGATTCAAACTTCATATCCACACTCAAATCAAGATATCTAGCTTTATTATAATATGTAAACCTGGATGCTTATTGACCTAGTTTTGGAAACAGGGCACTAATAAAGTAGGTGGGCATTCTGAAATAAATATTCTAGATTGTAAACAAAAGTTTTTAATTTACATGGTATTTATTAATACCCAGTAAACACCTATAAAACACCGATAACCTATAACCTACAATATCTAATATCTATAACTTATATCCTAATGCCTATAAACACTTAATACCTGAGAACACCTAAACAATCCTATTTTAACCCTCTTGAAAGTATAGCAGGGTTCTCTAGCCCAGGTCCATTCCATCTGCAGGCACACTTCAAGTGTTCACACTGGCTCTGGCCGTCACTGCAGTCCTATCTTTCATTTTGCTCAGCTTCCTCCGAGCCTAGTGTCGCCAATTGGTTCGTGTGGTCAGTTTTTTCAACCACTCCACTTGGGGCCAGTTTCAGTCACACACGGTGCAGATGCTGTGCTAGGAGCGGCCTAGTCTGTCCAGGGATACCTCAAGCTGCCACTTAAACTAGCTGAATCCTCTCAGGGTAGCTGCTACACCGTGTGGCTTAGACTTTAGTTTTATGGTCTTGCCTTGACTCTAAGGCCTATGGAGGGTCCCTGGCTTCCTCCACAGGGCTTTATCTCCACAGTCTCCTTAGAGATGTAGCCTCCATCTCTGAGGTCTCCTATCAGTCCGTGTGCACCTTGAGTTTTGTGCTGGTGCAATCATTGCCCCCAGGCCCACTTCACTTTGCTTCTGCCAGCAGCCACTCCCAGCTTTCCCAGGACACAATTACTTTCTATGGTCTCCTCAGCCCAAGTGCACCTCATGCGTCACTCATTCGCTGGCGTACCTTGGACTGCTCTGATTCTGATGCCATCTTTCATCTCTGTGGCTTCTTAAGGTCTTCTTGGGCTGGCTGGTGGCAAGAGTCCCTAGATAGAGGCTTTTGTTCACCTGCTGCTTATTGCCTCAGGGCTCTTGCTCTACTAGTGTGACCTCAGGGCAGATGATATACATCACTTAGCACTTTTAGTCTCCCATGCATTCCTGACTCCTCCTCCATGGGGGCTGGGAGGCTTCATGTGGAACTCTCTGGCTTAAATAGTGCGTGGTCTCATGGTCTCTCACATTCTCCCCTTTCTCACACTATTTGGCAGCTCCCATGACTTCTCAAGGTTTCTGAAAATTCCTATAGCTTATGAGGCTTTGCAGCCATGCCACTCAACAAGGCACCATCCCTGTTTGTCACCGGTCTATGGACTCAACTGGGATCCACCCATCTCAGCCCGGATCCCTCTAGTGCCCAATCAACACCAAGCTGCAAACTCCTTTCAGTTTCCTGGGTTTTCAGAGTGCCTTCTCATTGGTTGACCAGGACTATGTGCTGCCAGGTGCCAGTGTGATCTGCATCCTAAAAACCTTTAAAAGTTCTTACTAATTCACAAAAGAAAACTAACCCATTACACTAGAACTTCTTGTACATGAGGACAACAGAGAAATGCCATCCATTTGTAACTGATACTGTCTTTTAATTTCAGGTTCATAAGAATTAACCAATGGGAAAAGCATCTTTCTGTATCTTCCACAAACTCCCAAGCCCTGTGATGACATTCCTTGTGATATATTTCTTCTTACAGTGCATATTTATGGCAAGATGACCCAAGGCAAAACAAGCATACACCAAAAACTCTGATAAACGGTATTTCCAAATGAGTAAAACTTAAAAAGTGATTTGGATTTTGACTGAGTCTTGGGTGCCTAAAACAAATTCTTTCACACTAAAAAGTAAATGCTCAGCTATCTGAAATTCTAAAATGAAATCTGTTCCTGCTTATTTTTTTTCTGTACTGCATTTCCCTGAAAAACAATAACTTTCTAAGACAAAATATTGCAGAAGTGATTAAATGAGTAACAAAGGCATTTCCTAAATATATAGAAGTACTTTTAATATTTATTAAATGTTAGATACTGTGGTTTCTAACACTGCAGAACCATTCACTCTGTTGTTACCTACAAGCCATTTCTATTGCAGTGAAATGACAATAAATACTGAAGGGAAATTCTGTCCTCTCATCAAGTCATTGGATGTCTTCCATGATTTATGATCATCCTAGAGCCAATCAAAGAAATGAAGATTGTAAAATCCTATGTCAATGTGATTGGCCTGTCCTGGTAGATTCCATGCTGGCCCAGGAATATTTTAGACTTGCTTGTCAAGGTACAGACTGAGAATTTCCTACAAGTGTCATAATTCTCCAAGTGTCTCATATATTTACAATTACAGAGCCAGTTTTTTTAAAAAGATATTTCTCTCCAGATCCTTTTGCAAGAAGATCCTTAAATCACTTAAATAGTTAATGTGCATCTTTCAAATATATTGACAATGAATAAAATTATTATACTACACCTTGTTCTGTCCAATCCTCAACACTGCAGAGCTAAGTTTTTGATATCTCTTAATTCAGGTACGTTTATGGACAATACACATAACTCACATTTTTTTTGTTGAAATCTACACAAAACATGTTCTTTAAAAACATTTTAAGATATATACTTTTCATGTACAAATTAACAAAGATGCATATTTGTAAATAGTTTGTATTATGTTGTAATCTTACCTGGACCTTATCTTGACAATGTAATTGTAGCAGACTGTAACTCATTAATTGGGTATCCATATCCTTCAGTTAACACAATGAACATGTGGACTGTTTTCACTTTGAGAATTTGTCCCATTTTCACAGATGTAGATGCCCTAGCACACAGTTACACTTATGTGGTAGGATTGGGGATTTTGGAAGTTTGACATCTCAGGTGAAGGGTATGGGCGGATCCAATTACAAATTACAAATGGATGTGATTGACATTGAAGGACCTGCTTGGAAAGCCTGCCAAAGGCAGATGATGTCTTTGACCATGGGACTGTGGACAGGGGCATATGCTAGAAAGCCCGCCATGGCAATGAGAGGCTGGAATCCATGCCAAGACTCATTTTGACACAAAGGATTTAAATGACAAGGGCATGCAGGCTCACAGCCTTCTTCCTCTTCATTTTGCTGGGAGACTTTACCACACTCTGACCTGCCGCGAATCCAAGCGAGTGGAGAGGTAAAGGCACACCCTCCCTGGTATTCCAGAACATCTAACAGGAGAATTATCTCCCATTGGCACCCAAAAGCATCAGAACGGTGAGCCCAGGAAACTTTTCATCTTACAAATAATAGGGCCCTAGGACCACAGAGGCAATTTTTGCCTGATTTAAAGGCCACCCCACTTCAATGGTTGAAATAGATTAAATTTACACACTACGTTAAGATCTGATGAGCAAGACTAATAGACTTTAAGATTGGAAGGTTGCTGGAGACCAGCCAGCTGTACGGATCCATGCCCAGAGAGGATTAACCTAAGAAAATATCCTTGTAAGAAACTTAAGATAGTGTTAAGTGTTTGTTTTTTATAGATACTAGAGTATTTTAGGTATTAAAATATTCTTAGGTAATAGCTTTTAGAATTAGGGGTTGGGTTTTAGGATTTAGGAACTTTACAGGTCATTGTTAGATAATTATTAAGTATTAATGAATATAAAAGTAAAAATAAAACTTTATTCTTACACACTTATAAGAGCCCATGAGTCTCTTTTTAGTACAATGGAATAAACTAAAATCACATTGCTGTTCTAGTAGCTGAATTTTACAATGCTCAGTTTACACATAAAGTCTTTAAAAAGTTCATTTTTTCTAGCTCAATTAGTTTTCTTTTCTCCATAGGCATAGTATTTCCCATAACACAAAAAAAATGTATTTTATTTATCATATTCTTGTAAAAGAAAAAAGCTTTATATATAGATCAGAACAACGCTGTGAGTGGTATGTAACACACAGTTCTTTTCCATCTAGTTCATGATACAACATTTTGCACCAAAAATAATCATTGCTAAAGATATTTGGGGATGAGCTGCCATTTGTATGTTTGATGTGTGTGTGTGTGTGTGTGTGTGTGTGTGTGTGTGTGTGTTGTTTGTGCATCAGAGAGAGAGAGAGAGAGAGAGACTGTATTATCAGCTGAGAATAAAAACTTCTTTTTCCTACAAACACTGATCCAAAAGTTAAAATCCGTATATCCATCATGGGTTTGGATACAAAGAAAATGTCCAGATTCTCTTAAAAAAGAGGAGTAAAACTAAAACCAAACAAACAAAAAACAAGGAAAGTTACTAATGTGCTTTTTATTACTCTGTTCAATATTATAAGTCAAAGCAAGTTGTGAAAGGAAAGAATGTATCAGACTTGCAGGGTCCAGTCCAACCTTGAAGAAAGACAAAGCAGGAAACTGAACAAGAATCATGAGGCAGAAAATGAACCAGAGACGTTGGATGGATGCTGCCCACTAGCTTACTTCCCTTGGCTTACTCAGGTTCCTTTCATCTATAACTCAGGACCTTCTGAGCAAGGTAGACCCTATCCACGTGGGCTAGGCCTTTATGCATTAGTCACAAAGAAACACATTACCATTAAACCATTACCTTTAATGCTTTTTCCCAAAAACTAATGTTCCTATCCCAGAATAAAACATATTTTAACTTAAAAGTCACACAGTCTTTACAAAACAAACAAACAAAACAAAACAAAACAAAACAAAAAAACCTATATAGACTAGACCTAGGCTCCACTATGCATATATACATGCATAGATGATAGGCAACTTAGTCTTCATACAGATCCATTAGCAAGTAGGGGAATCTCTGTCATAGACCACGTTGCCTGTTAGTGGAACACCTTAACCTAGCTGGGCTGCCATGTCAGACCGTAGTGCAAGAGGAAACTCTTAGCCCTCATGTGACTGATGATATATTTTCAACTCACACAAATTCTTACTTCTGGGTTGACTCAATCAATATATACTGATGAGATATGGATATGGAACTTCAATATTTATTTAAAAGAGATGGCCTAATACAAAATACCTCAGCAGCAGCAACATCTCTCAATATGAATCATTGCAAAGTGACTTTGAATCATGCAACCAAGTTCCTTTTCTACTACATAACACTGTAATACCCTCAATAATAACAAAACTTATATAAGCCTATGTTTCTTTCTAAATGAAAGTGAAAGTCTACACCACAGAACCATATGAGTTAAATGAGCTAGTACTGGACACATTTTGTAAAATTCCACACATGAAGATACAGGGAAAGGGTTCTGGATTGTATGGAAACTTACCATGCCTCAGATTATTTGATAGTTTATATTTTATATGTAATATAGTAAATTTGTTATTCGTAATCTGTCTGTGTTAATGCATTGCTATTGCAAACAATATAAACATATTCAAGTTTCCTGCCTCCATCTCAAAGCCTACTCCCATTCTTCATATCAGAGTCCCATACAAGACATCATGCTACATGAAATTGATCTCTGGAGATGGAAACACTTTTCTCAAGTATTTTCTGTCTCCAAAGATTTCGTTTAGATGCAGTAGCAAATAATTTACAGAATTTCCTCAACTAAAACATCTCAGATGTTTGTATTGGAACTGAATCTAAATAGAAACATTGGGAGACGACCAGACAGCGTTTCTCCACATGATATCCAAAGCATTGTCTGCTTTGACATGACTGGTACTAAGTAGTAAACATGATTGCTTGCTGTAGAGTGCTTGCCTGCTTGCTTTTCCTCTGTGAGCTCACTCCAGTCTTCATCTTTCACTCTACTCTTTGCAAAGAGGCACATCCTGTAGCTACAAGTGAGAAATATTTAGGGTTTAAGAGATGCCTCCAGCTTGTTTCCTGCGTCCATTTGCTTGGAAGACCTTTTCCCAGCCCTTTACACTGAGGGAGTGTTTATCTTCAATAGTGAGATGTGTTTCTTGTATACAGCAAAAAGAAGGGTCTTATTTATGGATCCAGTCTGTAAGTCTGCGTCTTTTTATTGGCCAGTTGAGTCCATTGATGTTGATGGATATTAGTGACCAGGGGTTGTTATTTCCCATTATTTTGGTATAGCTGGCTGTATTGTGTTTCTGTTTTGTTTAGTTGCTGTGGAGGTTTCTATTTCCTCTGTTTTCTTGGGTGTAGTTATCTTCTCTGTGTTGGAATTTTCCTTCTAGGATCTTCTGTAGGGCTGGGTTTGTGAGGAGATATTGTTTGAATTTGATTTTGTCATGGAATATCTTGTTTTCTCCTTCTATGTTGATAGAGAGTTTTGCTGGGTATAGTAGTCTGGCTGGGCACCTCTGTTCTCTCAGGACTTCCAATTGAAGATAATAAAAAAAGACAGAGAAGGGCATTACATACTCATTAAAGGAAATAAACACCAAGAGGTCATCTCAATATTGAACATCTATGCCCCAAATACAAAGGCACCTACATTTATAAAATAAACGCTTCTAAAACTTAAATCGCACATCGATCCAAACACTTCAATAGTGGGAGACTTCAACACCCCACTCACAACTATGGGCAGATCATCAAGACAGAAGCCAAACAGAGAAATAATGAGTCTAACAGAGATCATGAACCAAATGGACCTAACAGATATCTACAGAACGTTTCACCCAAACACAAAAGAATACACCTTCTTCTCAGAACCTCACGGAACCTTCTCCAAAATCGACCATATAGTTGGACACAAAGATAGCCTCAACAGATACAAGAAAATTGAAATAACCCCTTGTATCTTATCAGACCACCATGGAATAAAGCTGGACTTCAATAGGAAAAGAATCAACAGAAAGTCTACACTCACATGGAAATTGAACAACTCTTTACTAGAGGACCACTGGGTCAGGGAAGAAATATAGAAGGAAATCAAAGACATACCAAAACCTATGGGACACAATGAAAGCTGGGCTACGAGGAAAGTTCATAGCACTAAGTGCTTTCAAAAAGAAAATTGTGACAGCTCATATTAGTGAACTAACACATAAGCTGGGTGAATTGGAAAAAAAAGAAGCAAACACTCCCAAGAGGAGCAGAAGGCAGGAGATCATCAAACTTAGGGCTGAAATCAACAACTTAGAAACAAAAAAACTATACAAAGAATCAATGAAACCAAGAGTTGGTTCTTCGAGAAAATCAACAAAATAGACAGACCCTTAGCCAAATTAACTAAAAGACAGAGGGAGAAAACACAAATCAACAAAATCAGAAATCAAAAGGTGAAATAACAACAGACATTGAGGAAATCCAGAGAATATTTGGATCCTACTTTAAAAAACCATACTCCACCAAATTTGAAAACTTAAGTGAAATGGACAATTTTCTTGATAGATTCCACCTACTGAAGCTAAATCAAGATCAGATAAACAGATTAAACAGCCCTATAACCCCTAAGGAGATAGAAACAGTCATTAAAAATCTCCCAACCAAAAAAAGCCCAGGGCCAGATGGCTTTAGCACGCAATTCTACTGTACCTTCAAAGAGGAGCTAACACCAATACTTTTCAAACTCTTTCACCAAATAGTATCTGAAAGAACATTGCCAAACTCATTCTACAAGGTCACAATCACCCTGATTCCTAAACCACAAAAAGACCTAACAAAGAAAGAGAACTTCAGACCAATCTCCCTCATGAACATAGATGCAAAACTACTTAATAAAATACTAGTAAACCGAATTCAAGAACACATCAAAAGTATCATACACCATGATCAAGTAGGCTTCATCCCAGGGATGCAGGGATGGTTCAACATACGAAAATCTATCAACGTCATTCACCATATAAACAAGATGAAAGAAAATAACCACATGATAATCTGGCTAGATGCAGAAAAAGCATTTGACAAAATTCAACACCCCTTCATGCTAATAGTTCTGGAGAGAACGGGCATACAAGGGCCATACCTAGAAATAATAAAGGCAATATACAGCAGGCCAGTGGCCAACATCAAAATAAATGGTGAGAAACTTGAAGCATTTCCTCTAAACTCAGGGACAAGACAAGGATGTCCACTTTCACCATATCTCTTCAATATAGTACTTGAAGTTCTTGCTAGAGCAATAAGACAACTAAAGGACATCAAGGGGATAGATATCGGAAACGAAGAAGTCAAATTATCCCTATTTGCAGATGATATGATAGTATACATAAGCGACCCCAAAAATTCCACCATAGAATTCTTACAGCTGATAAACACCTTAGGCAAAGTGGCTGGATACAAAATTAATTCAAAAAAATCAGAAGCCCTTCTTTATACAATAAACAAATGGCTGAGAAAGAAATAAGGGAAACAACCCCCTTCACAATAGCCACAAACAACATAAAATACCTGGGGGTAACTCTAACCAAGCAAGTAAAGGACCTGTACAACAAGAACTTCAAGACCTTGAAGAAAGAAATTGAAGTGGCCTTTAGAAGATGGAAAGATCTCCCATGCTCATGGATAGGTAGGATCAACATAATAAAAATGGCCACCCTACCAAAAGCAATATATAGATTTAATGCAATTCCTATCAAAATACCAACACAATTTTTTATAGACTTGGAAAGAGCTAGTCTCAATTTCATATGGAACAACAAAAAGCCCAGAATAGCTAAATCAATCCTGTACAATAAAAAAACATCTGGAGGTATTACCATCCCTGATTTCAAGCTGTACTACAGAGCAATAGTTGTAAAAACAGCATGGTATTGGTATAGAAACAGAGCAGTAGATCAATGGAATCGAATTGAAGATCCAGAAATATACCCACACACTTATGGCCACCTAATTTTTGACAAAGAAGCCAAAACGGCACAATGGAAGAAGGACAGCATCTTCAACAAATGGTGCTGGTCCAACTGGATGTCCATTTGTAAAAGAATGAAGCTAGACCCATACTTATGACCTTGTACAAAACTTAAGTCCAAGTGGATCAAAGACATTAATATAAGGCCGGTCACACTAAATCTACTAGAAGATAAAGTGGGAGAAACTCTCGAACTAATTGGCACAGGCGACAACTTCCTGAACAGAACACCAACAGCTCAGGACTTGAGATCAATAATCAATAAATGGGACCTCATGAAACTGAAAAGCTTCTGTAAGGCAAAAGACACTGTCATTCGAACAAAATGGCAGCCTACAGACTGGGAGAAAATCTTCACCAAACCCACATCTGACAGAGGGCTAATATCCAAAATCTACAAAGAACTCAAGAAATTAAATGCCAAGAAACCAAATAATCCAATCAAAAAAGGGGGGACAGAGCTAAATAGAGAATTCACAAAGGAGGAATCCCTAATGGCTGAGAAACACTTGAAGAAATGCTCAACATCCTTAATCATCAGAGAAATGCAACTCAAGACGATTCTGAGATTCCATCTCACACCTGTCAGAATGGCTAGGATCAAAAACTCAAATGACAGCACATGCTGGAGAGAGTGTTGAGAAAGGGGTACCCTATTCCATTGCTGGTGGGAGTGCAGGTTTGTGCAACCACTATGGAGGTCAGTCTGGCGATATCTTAAAAAACTTGGAATAGCTCTGCCTCAGGACCCAGCCATACCACTTCTGGGTATACACCCAAATGCCTCTTCAGGGAATCATAAGGAAGTTTCCTCATCTATGTTTATAGCAGCCTTATTTGTAATAGCTAGAAACTGGAAACAACCCAGATGTCCCTAAACCGAAGAATGGGTTAAAACACTGTGGTACATCTACACAATGGAATATTATTCAGCTATCAAAAACAATGAAATTATGCAATTTGCAGCCAAATGGATGGAACTGGAAAAGCTCATCCTGAGTGAACTAACCCAGACTCAGATGGACACATATGGCATCTATTCACTTATAGTAGGATTTTAGCTGTATAGTAGAAGGTATCAATACTACAACTAACACACCAAAGGGAACTTGGACATAGACTTCTTATTTTAATTTTTATTTTTTATTTATTTTTTATATATTAGTTATATTTTTTCTATTTTTTAGTCTTTTTTATCTGTTGTATGCTTATTTATTTGTTTGTTTAGTAGTTCTCTCTCCCAGGCAACGAGACACTTTTCACTGATGGTACTGCTTCATAGATCCCCAATGAATGAAGAGGCTCTTGGCCCTCATTCGACCTCTCAACGGAGATGAGGGACTGTTATATAAGGACACCCCACCCCAGAGAAATGGGATGGAAGGGTTAGGAGGTAAAGAAAAAAAATGAAATGGGATGTTTCTGCCTTTTACTACTAACTGTCATGAACTGTTTAGGATAATTAAGAAATGCAAACTAATGGTTATGCAAGCCAGTCATTCTGTTAGGTACTATGACAGCCTATTATAGTTACTTGCTAAGCTAATCACAAATAAACCTGCTAAGAGACAAGCAACATCTGCTTACCCTAATATAAGAGATAGATAGGGCCTCTTCAAAAACCTCAAGAGATCTGCGGAATATTGCATTCAAAGATGTTTTCGTAACTTTAGATTTTTTTATATCAAGACATATCAACTCCTGACAGCACCCCCTATTCTCCTCCAAGTAGAAGATGAGCATCAAAGAATCTCCAGTGGGAGATGATTGAATTAGTCGCAAGCCTGTCTCTTGGTAGGAAAAGCCCCTTGCTCCAACTGTAGACAGAATGCTGTCCAAAAAGGACAAAACCTGGAAGCAGGTAAGTCTACAGCCTAGCTCTGCCAAGACAGGGTAGGTAAGTCCTTCATAACCCCTGCTCTACAATCAATGTCTGTCAGAGAAGCGGGGCCAAACGACTGAAGAGCGATGCTGTAATGTATGGAGAGAAAATGGGAACTGTCCAGGCAGCTACTGGTATGTCATTTCTTAGTTTGGGAAGCTGCAGACCCTGTACTTCCTATAAAATCGTATATATTTATCCCTCTCAGGTCTCTGAGGTGATTGAAGAACAGATAGATAAAGTCTCATAATTAAATCTTGAGTTGGTTAGGAGTCAAGAGAGTGTTATACATCTAAGAAGATACTTTTAAAATTGTGTTGCAATTAGTATGAATGTTGAGTCAGATATAGAACTTTAAACTCATGGAGATGTTTAGATAGTAGAATGTTAAATTCAGGTACCAAATACATATGGACTGGTCATTGGGAATGTACGTTAAAGAGCTCCAGTGGCACAATCGGTTAGCGCACAGTACTTATATGGGAATGTACATTAAGCCATATAACCCTCATAACTATGGCCTAATTACCTCTTTTGTACTGTATTGTATTTATTATTATAGGAGAAAGAGCCATTTGTTGAACTGAAAGGAGAAACTGTAGAGGGAAATAAGATATACCTTAAACTTAAAAGAAAAAAAAAAAGGGAAGAGGATGGGGGGTTGAGGGTGGGAGGGTGGGACTGGAGGGGGAATAGGGAGGGGACTGCGATTGAGATGTAACTTGAAGAAATAAAAAAAAAGGAAAAAAAATGCTAAAAAAAAAAAAAAAAGAGATGCCTCCATAGTTGAGAAATGCTTTGTGGGTTTCCACAGGACCACAGTTTGATATTCAGTGTCCTTATCATAACTCTCTGTAACTTCATCTCTAGGAGATTCAATGACCTTCTGGCCTCTAGGGGCATCATCATGCATATGACATGCCATCACAGAACCTTAGACACAAACATAAAAAAAAAATAAAGGCTGTATATTCAGATATATTTACCCTTCTCAGATCTCTGATGTGGTTGAAGACTAGATAGTTATAGTCTCACAGTTAAATTTTAAGTTGTTTAGGAATTAAAAGGATGTTCTAGGTCTAAGAAGATGTTTTTAAGTTAGTAATGCAAGTTAGGATGGTAACAGAGTTAGGTATAAAACTTTAATCTCATTGAGATAGATAGATAATGGAATATTAATATCAGTTGCCAAATACATGTGGACTGGACATTGGGAATGTATATTATTCCTTATAATTTTCATAATTGTTGCTTAGTTGTTCTAGTTGTTTTTTTACTGTATTCATTGTTATAAGAAAAAGAGCCTTTTATTGGACTAAAAGGGGGAGATGTTGGGTAGAAAAAATACACCTTAATTTTTTTTTAAAAGAGAGAGAGAGAGAGAGCAGGGCATGCTGACAGATGCCTTTGGAATCCCAGCACTTGGGAGGCAGAGACAGACAGATCTCTGTGAGTTCAAGGCCAGCCTCATCTACAAAGTGAGTCCAGAACAGCCAGGACTATACAGAGAAACTGTGTCTTGAAAAACCAAGAATAAAAATAGAAAAATGAAAGAAAGAAAAATAAAGTCATAAAAATATGTTACATCCATGAGATGGAAATCTACTTAAGTGCTTAGACATTTTTCTCTATTTGCACATTCTCCTACATTTATTTATTTATTCTATGTTTTTTCTATATTTGTAGACACAGAATACAATTTACTCCATGGATTAATTTTTCATTTAACAATACTCTTTTTCTCAAATTTTGCAAAATATCTTAATACGGAAGCTTTTAGTTGTCTATTTTCCCCCTTTGATATTCTCCCATTTGAATCAGGCTTAGGATGGAATGGATTACCAATTTATGTCAGTAAACAAGTGAAGATTGTTGTGACCTGTTATTGATGGCATGGAATGATTTCCTATTGTTATTAAATATTCTCAAAGGACTTAATATTTTCTACAAATTCATGGGTAGATTATTTAATTATATTTCTAATTTCATGTTTATCTATCCTACTCAATACATTGATTATACAAACAAATAATTATTTACATTTAATGCTGCAAAGTATCCTATACAAAATATTCAAAATATTGTGTGAAAGGTAATGAGCAAAACATCCCAATAGGAATGTGTGTTCATATAGTAAATTACAATATGAAACATAGACATAAAATTTAAATCATACATATTAAATTTGCTACTTAATATCATCAACACTTAGTAGTTTTTTTTGGTAAGTTATTCTAACTGAAGATAAATTTAATGGTGAGTGAATTTTTTTAAAGTATACAGGTAAAGGAATGGAGAGATGATGGTTCATCAGGAAAAAGTGTCTGATACACAAGGATTTGAATCTGTATGCATAGAACCTGCACGAAATGAGAAGTCCAGGTGTTGAACACATTTCTATGACTACAGTGCTAGGGTAGGATCAGGATGACCAGATCCCCAGGACTCCTTGGTCACCCAGTAGGAAGCACCAGGCTAAGTAAAAAGCTCTTCCTAAAAAAAGGAAAGAAAAATAAGTGAGAGGCTTTAGAGGAAGATATCCCAAATTTGCCATTTGGCTTCCATGAATGAGTGCCTGGACTAGTAAATCCACAAAGGCACATGTACACATGCACACATCACGCATGTGTAAAATCAGAAACAAATAGAAAATAGAGGAAAGAATATTGAGGTAGACACTAAGTGTCAACCTTTGGCCTCTACACACATGATACCACATTTGCATGTGCATTTTCACACCCTTTTACTGGCCCCCCCCAACACAAAGTTAAAAAAAAAAGTAAGTACATTTGCTATAGGTAATACAAAATACATGTTTTAAATCAGCCTGACTTGACAAGTATAAAAATAAGCTGAATTCCACATGTACCTGTATACTATGAATATTATAGTCTATCCTATTAAGAAGAGAAGACAGGCTTTATGAGAATAATAAAAGTGTTTCACGGGCTTTTAACACTTTTTATAATAAGAGTACTTCCCAGAAAGAGACATAACAGAACTGTATGTAAGAATCTTTCCTTATTCTTGTATATAACGTAACAACACAATCTAGACCTAAAGCGCTAATTATGAGCTCAACAAGCTGATTTTTGTCATCTTTCATACTGTTTTTCTTACATTTCTTGTTGTTTACTATTGACATATTTTTTAAAGTTAATTGCACAACTATATAATGATCTGTAAGCAGAGTGAGTGCAGCCGATTTTTGGTGAAGTTCCCTGGTTGAGCCATTGTACTTTTGAACTGAAGAAAGCACACGCTGAGCAGTTAGATGTTTGACCCGCTCATCATCCCTGCTGGAATGCAACTTCATCTATAAGGCTTGATCTTTATAACCACAAAAAATATTAATATTGTACAGAATGTCACCACAGAAGATAACATCTAAAGGTGGAATGTGTGACTCCGGAGTTGATATAAAAACATGAATTTTATGTTCAGTCAGCTCTTCATGACTGTGTGATCTGTCATTGGCAGTGTATACTGTGCAGACCTTTTTTTTTTTAATAATTTATTTTTTTTCTTCAAGTTACATCTCAGTCACAAACTCTTCCCTATTCCCCCTTCATATCCCGCCCTTCCACCCTCTTCCCCCCAGAATTTCCCCTTTCAGTCCAACAGATGGCTCCTTCTCTTATAACAGTAAATACTATACAAAACAACAGCTATAAATATGTCACATTTATGAGAGTTAAATGGCCCAGTATGACTTCCCAATGTCCAGCTTATACATATTTGGCCCCTGACTTTAACATTCTACTATCTAACCATCTCCATGAGTTTAAAGGTCTATATCTGACTCAACATTCATACTATCTTGCAACACACTTTTAAGAGTATCTTCTTAGATCTATAACAGCCTCTTGATTCCTAAACAACTCAAACTTTAACTATGAGACTCTAGCTGTCTATTCTTCAACCACCTCAGAGACCTGAGAGGGATAAATATATCTGCTTATATAGGAAGTGCAGGGCCTGCAGCTTCCAAAACTAAGAAATGACATACCAGTGACTGCCTGGACAGTTCCCATTTTCTCTCCATACATTCCTGCATCAGTCTTCAGCCTTTGGGTCCTGTTTCTCTGACAGACATTTGTTGTAGAGCAGGGATTATGAAGGACTTACCCACCCTGTCTTGGCAGAGCTAGGCTGTCGACTTCCCTGCTACCAAATTTTGTCCTTTTGGACAGCAGTCTGTCTGCAGTTGGAGCAAGTGGATTTTTCATGCCAAGAGATAGGCTTACCACTAATTCAACTATCTCACACTGGAGATTCTTCAATGCTTATCTTCTACTTGGAGTAGAATAGGGGGTGCTGTCAGGAGCTGATATGTCTCGATATCAAAAAAAAAAGAAAATCTTAATTTAAGATAACATCTTTGAATGCTATATTCTGCAGATCTCTTGGGGTTTTTGAAGATGCCCTATCCATCTCTTGTATTTAGATAAGCAAATGTTGTTTGTCTCTTAACAACTTGATTACTGGGTAGTTTAGAGAATATCTGTGATAGACTGTCATAGTAGCTAACAAAGTGACATGTTTGCATGACTAGGAGTTTGTTTTACTTAACTATCCTAGACAGTTTTAGACGGTTGGTATCAAGAGGCCAGAGCTTCACATTTTATTTTTAAGTATCTCTAGGTATGATACCATTAGGAAGCGTTACCTTTAATTTTGTATCAATATACAAAGATCTATTCAATTGTGGTTAAATATACTCTTAATTATGTATCAATATACAAAGATCAATGCCTATGTAGCTCAATACAATCTTAATATTACGTCCATATACAAGGGTCAATACCATTGTGGCCAACTATAATCTTAATTTTGTATCAATATACAAAGATCAATACCGATGTAATCCAATATAATCTTATTTTTGCACAATAAACAATGGTCAATACCACTTTAGCCGAATATACTACTAATTTTGTATCAATATACAAAGGTATAAAGGCATATTCAATAATCTGCCCCTTCTTCTTGGACCTTCCTGTGCTATGTCTATGTCTCATTTTTCTCAAGCCTATGCACTCCTACATAGGAGAGGAAGAAG
>CAJQZJ010004760.1:3179081-3196799 GCA_907164525.1 Lophiomys imhausi | reverse complement strand
AAAAAAAAATAAAGTATTTATAAAAAAAAAATAAATAAATAAATGAATAAGGGGCAAAGCATCATCTGGCTACTTCCTGCTGACGTCGATTTTGGGCATCAAATTGGGGTGTGAGGGGGGCAAAAGCTGGAATGTTGGTCAAATCTGGGAAGAGCAGGCTGTTTTACTTACTGTCCTGGTTCTGCATGACCATCTAGAGACCTGAAGGCCATAGTTGGAGCAGTTTATAGTCTTTAATTGGTTGGAAATCTGCTGAAAAGATTCATATTAGGGGCATGAGGTAAAATTAAGTAGCCTGGGTGAAAATTTTTTATGCCCATGATTTTGGCAGTTGGGGTGGCCCCAAAACCAGGAAGAAAGAGGGGGTTCCACCACCCCCCAGCGATAGGCAGATAGGGAAGCAGGCTGTTAATTGACAGTACTTATCAGAGTCTATTTCACCTGTGGATTCCAGTGTATTCTCTGAGGCTTACAAGAATTTAGGTTTACAAAAAGATAAATTTTAGGAAGAAATAATCTGAAGCATCCTGCATTCCTTTCATGTATCTTCAATCACTTTTTTTCATCTTTCAACCATAATAACTTGCACTTATGGACTTTAAATTACCTTATTTATCAAACCTTAAAACACCTTCTCAGACCCTCAGACACTTCCTTAGAAACTCTCCTTCATAACTTGCATTTATTTCTTACAAATTTTCCTGAAGCCTCCCTCGTTCCTTTCATGTACCTGTAATCACTTTCTTGTCATCCTCCAACCTTAATAACTATGGACCTTAGAACACCTTCTGAGACCCTCAGACACTTTCTTAAAACTTGTATTTACCAACATTGAATAATTTTACACCCTCTGAACCTAACTTTTCATATTCTTAGACCTTTATACACTTTCCTGGACTCTCAGATCTTGCATAAACTTTAAACCTTTTTGTTTTCATCTAAAAGAGACACCAGTAGTTATTATTGAGAACAATCATTGTAAAACAAGTTATTTTAAATAAAAGAACAGTAAAAAGTTGCACCTGTTTATATTTTAATATGAAGCTTGTTAACAGGAAAAATATGTTTGCCAACAGTCAATCCCATCAGAGATCTGAGGAGCATAATTACCTCAGGAATTATAAACCAACGGCCTATGTATAGTTTATTAAGACAGAGGCTAACCCGTTAACCCAAACCTCCATACGGCTCCTATGGTATCATTGGCTGTGGTGTGAGACAGGTCCCAGGGCAGCACCTGTCTTTAGCTGTCAGACCTGGCAAATCTGAGAGGCCTTCCTGTGGAGGAGGAGCTTGGGAGGCTGACCCTATTTTGTCTAGGCAAAACGGCAATCAACTTCTCGAGGCGTCCTGTTTGTCCAGAGATCAGGCCATAGCAGCAAGAAAGCAGTGAAGCACTTTTATCTTCTTTCTTGTGCCAATGTTATAGGAGGCCTTGGGGTCACTGCTAGAAGTTGGGGTCTCTGTCATAATAAGATATTCAATTATGTTCCTAACCCTCTGTATCCTCGCCAGTATCCACTGTCTTTTGTTGACCTAAGCCACTCTAACTCATGAAAGGTAAAATCTCAAGGTAGTTATCATTTGCATTTCCCTCATAGATAAGAATGTTGCATACTTCTTTGTTTCTCAGCCATTTGAGTTTCCACTAATGAGAATTTTCTGTTTATATCTGCACCCCATTGTAAAAAGGGTTATTTGGTTTCTTTGTATCTATCTTCTTGAGTTATTCATATATTTTGGATACTACCATTCTATCATAGAGAAAATTAGGCCTCACAAAAATCAGTAGCCCTCCTGTACACAAATGACAGACTGAGAAAGAAATCAGGAAAATAACACCTTTCAATATAGCATGAAATATTATAAAAAATCTTTGGGTAACTCTAATCAAGCAAATGAAAGACTTATAAAAAACTTAAGTCATTGAAGAAGATATCAGAAGATGGAAAGTTTCCTATGCTCTTGGATTGGTAGGAGTAACTTGGTAAAAATGGTCATCTTACCAAAAGAAATCTACATATTCAATACAATCTCTATCACAATTTCAACACAATTCTTCAAAGATCTTTAAGGACAATTCTCACCTTCATATGGAAACACAAAAACACACAGGCTAGCTAAAATAAAACTGAATAAAAAACATCTGCTATAAGTATCAGCATCTGTCCCTTAAATTGTACTACAAAGATACACAACAAACAGCGTGGTATTGGCACAAAAACAAAGGTGTGATCACAGGAATCAAACTGAAGACCCAGACATACGTCCGCATACCTATTCACCTGCTTCTTTATTTTTATTTATTTTTTTTGTAAAAGGACAGAAATACACACTGAAAGAAATACATTACTTTGAACAAATTGTTCTGATCAAACTGGCAAGTAGAAGAATCTGAATAGATTCATATTTATTACCATGCACAAAGCTCAACTCCAAATAGATGAAAGACCTCAAAATAAAACCAGATACATGGAACCTGATAGAAGAGAAAGTAAGGAATAGCCTTGAACTCATTGGCACAGGAGAAATTATCTGAATATAACGCCATTAGCAAAAACACTAAAATCAGAAATGAACGGGATTTCAGATATTGATAAGTAGCTGCATGACAAAGGCCACCATCATTGCGACAGCGCAGCAGCCTACAAAATGGAAAAAGACATGTACCAACTAAAACATTCTTATTTTAATATATTGTTTTGATGATTCAATGTCCAAGAGATTTGTCTAGGAAAGTAGAATTTTAGTACGACTGTATTTTATCAAAATATTTATGTAATACAATTGTCAGACCAATGTTTACAGGCATGTTCAAAAATCAGACTCAATCAATAAGAAATTTCAGTGTTAAACATCTAGCCAATTAATAAATTTTAGTAGAAGTATTTGTTTGTCCTCTATTGATACCTATATTCCAGTATTTAAAATGGAAAATGCTCTCATAAATACAGAATTGAAAATTGAATTAATGTACAATGAAGACATATTGTGATACTGTTATTTAAGAAATCATTTTTATCATAAACTGTGTTCAAAATTAATTGACACTAATTTTTGTGTTCTCCATTAATTAACAGCCCATCCAAGGTAAGGTACACAGGAAAATGGTAATTTGGCTAATGCTGGCAATAGAGCTGCAAAGCGAATTGTTTTTGTTGTCGCTGTTTTACTTTATAATATTGGAGGTAAAATGAAGTCCCTCTGCATGTTATGCCAGTATCACTGATCTATCCCCAACCCTTTCTTTCCTTTGTTTTTTAAGATAGGGTTTTGCCCTTTAATAGGTTAGACATTGTGAAATAAGGAGAGGTCATTTGAGTTGTGTCCTAGGTAGACACACAGTGAGGCCCTGCTCACTTCCTTCTGTCCTTTGCTTCCTGACCACTCTGAGGTGAGAAGTTTCTTCTGACCTTTACATTCACCAGCCATTCATTGCCCTCATTCCAGCCCAGAGGCAACAGACTCAAGTGATCGAAACTTCTAAATCCATGAATCCAAAAGAGATTCTCCATCCTTCCAAGTTGTTTACCTAAGGTGATTTGTCATAATAGTGCAAACCTAAATTATTTAATGCAACTTCCCTCTATTTTACAAATGAGTGAGTCAAGTCCAGCTGTGTTAGGTGTATTGCTCAAGGTTATCCCTGACCAGGTGCCAGAGCTGGGATTCAAATTTAGTGACACAATTTCACATTTGTACTTTATAAATTGCCTAGTGTGGCCCTTCTTGGGTTCTGTCCTCTGACTATCTCCAAGAGGGAAACAAACAGCTATCTGTTTGAAACCATCTGGAAACATTTGTGTTAGTATAGTCAATATCCCTACCACTCTAATCATATCTGTTGACACTAGTAAACCACTATAATTTGTTTGAGATTAAAAATAAACTTTCTACAACAAATGTCTGTCAGAGAAACAGGACCCAAAGGCTGAAGATTGATGCTGGAATGTATGGAGAGAAAATGGGAACTGTCCAGGCAGTCATTGGTATGTCCTTTCTTAGTTTTGGAAGCTGCAGGCCCTGCACTTCCTATATAAGCAAATATATTTATCCCTCTCAGGTCTCTGAGGTGGTTGAAGAATAGACAGCTAGAGTCTCATAGTTAAATTTTGAATTGTTTAGGAATCAAGAGGGTGTTATAGATCTAAGAAGATACTCTTAAAAGTGTGTTGCAAGATAGTATGAATGTTGAGTCACATATAGACCTTTAAACTCATGGAGTTGGTTAGATAGTAGAATGTTAAAGTCAGGGGCCAAATATGTATAAACCGGACATTGGGAAGGTAAACTGGGCCATTTAACTCTCATAAATGTGGCATATTTATATCTCTTGTTTTGTATAATATTTACTGTTATAAGAGAAGGAACCATCTGTTGGACTGAAAGGGGAAACTTCTGGGGGGAAGAGGGTGGAAGGGCGGGATAGGAAGGGGGAATAGGGAGGGGTTTGTTACTGAGATGTAACTTGAAGAAAAAAAAATAAAGTATTTAAAAATAAATAAATAAATAAATAAACAAACTTTCCTGTTTGGGGCCCGAACCAAAATGGAAAAATGGTTAAAAATGTTAGTACAATCCTTTTATGTTCAGTCCTTCTGTTCTCAGCTGTTTAGATGACCTAAGGAGTTTGTAGGCAGAAGCTGATCTTGCAGGCTTCACTGAGGTTCCTGCCGGGGCATTGTGTAGAGCTGAAAGGTCCCAGCTACATTGGATTGCTGTGGTTGCAGGCCCCCGATGGAGACAGCTATTGAGGAAGTCTGCCAGGCTGAATCAACTGGGTCACTCTTCCTCCTTGGTGCCTGATTCTGCTCTCTGCTGAGGTTTCCTCTGTCCAGCCGTCCCCCGGGCTCCCCTAATGGAGGCTTCAGTTCTCCTGGAAAGATAAGAACAGAGCCCTGCCCCAATCCCAACCCTCGGACAATTACCCTCTTTTTTTTGGGGGGGGGCTAGGTAATACTTCTCCTGAAGCAAATTGGGCCTTCCAACAACAAACAAAGCATTATCTTTCAATCCGGGTTAATCCAGGTTAAAGAAGAAATCATTCCACCCAAATCAGCAGGAAGTCACTTTAAGAGAGTGAAGTCCCATGCCCAGAGGGTGGGGAGGGTGTTTCCCCGCCCTTCTTTTTGGTTATTTGAAGGATAACTGAAAACTCTGATATTTAGGGGAAGAGATTACAAGCTGATAAATGGTCCTGTTTAATGGGTTTTGGAGGTTAGACCCAGGGACTTCCTACTTTTCCTTTTCTGTATCCTTCTTCCTCTCCTATGTAGGAGTGCATAGACTTGAGAAAAATGAGATATAGACATAGCACAGGAAGGTCCAAGAAGAAGGGGCAGATTACTGAATATGCCCTTATACCTTTGTATATTGATACAAAATTAGTAGTATATTTGGCTAAAGTGATATTGACCATTGTTTATTGTGCAAAAATAAGATTATATTGGATTACATCGGTATTGATCTTTGCATATTGATACAAAATTAAGATTATAGTTGGCCACAATGGTATTGACCCTTGTATATGGACGTAATATTAAGATTGTATTGGGCTACATAGGCATTGATCTTTGTATATTGATACATAATTAAGAGTATATTTAACCACAAATGAATAGATCTTTGTATGTTGATACAAAATTAAAGGTAACGCTTCCTAATGGTATCATACCTAGAGACACTTAAAAATAAAATGTGAAGCTCTGGCCTCTTGATACCAACCGTCTAAAACTGTTTAGGATAATTAAGTAAAACAAACTCCTAGTCATGCAAACATGTCACTTGGTTAGCTACTATGACAGTCTATCACAGATATTCTCTAAACTACCCAGTAATCAAGTTGTTAAGAGACAAGCAACATTTGCTTATCTAAATACAAGAGATGGATAGGGCATCTTCAAAAACCCCAAGAGATCTGCAGAATATGGCATTCAAAGATGTTATCTTAAATTAAGATTTTCTTTTTTTTTTTTGATATCGAGACATATCAGCTCCTGACAGCAACCCCTATTCTACTCCAAGGAGAAAATAAGCATCGAAGAACCTCCACTGTAAGATTGTTGAATTAGTGTCAAGCCTATCTCTTGGCATGAAAAAACCCCTTGCACCAAGTGCAGACAGACTGCTGCCCAAAAAGGACAAAACTTGGTAGCAGGGAAGTCGACAGCCTAACTCTGCCAAGACAGGGTGGATAGGTCCTTCATAATCCCTGCTCTACAACAAATGTCTGTCAGAGAAACAGGACCCAAAGGCTGAAGACTGATGCAGGAATGTATGGAGAGAAAATGGGAACTGTCCAGGCAGTCACTGGTATGTCATTTCTTGGTTTTGGAGGCTGCAGGCCCTGCACTTCCTATATAAGCAGATATATTTATCCCTCTCAGGTCTCTGAGGTGGTTGAAGAATAGACAACTAGAGTCTTATGGTTAAATTTTGAGTTGTTTAGGAATCAAGAGGCTGTTATAGATCTAAGAAGTTACTTTTAAAATTGTGTTGCAAGTTGGTGTGAATGTTGAGTCACATATAGACCTTTAAACTCATGGAGATGGTTAGATAGTAGAATGTTAAAGTCAGGGGCCAAATATGTATGGACTAGACATTGGGAAGGTATGCTGGGCCATTTAACTCTCATAAATGTGACATATTTTTATCTGTTGTTTTGTATAGTATTTACTGTTATAGGAGAAGGAACCATCTGTTGGACTGAGAGGGGAAGCTGCTGGGGGGAAGAGGGTGGAAGGGAGGGATAGGAAGGGGGAATAGGGAAGGGTTTGTGACTGAGATGTAACTTGAAGAAAAAAATAAAGTATTTCAAAAAAATAAAAATAAACTTTCATGACAGTTTTCAAAAAAGATATAAATAAAAATAAATAAAAAGGCAATTACCTGATTTTTTGTTTGTTTGTTTTTGTTTTGGTTTTTGTTTTACAAGTCATTCTATAAATGTTACCTACTAAATCTAGTATGGACCAAACTTGTTTTTTTTGTTTTGTTTATATAATTTTTATTATATGTATGTAGGTGTTTTACCTGCATGTGTGTTTGTATACCTAGTGATGGGAAGGTCAAAGATGGCATTATATATCCTGGAATAGAGTAGCAAAGAAAAAAAATTCCAGGTTTTTCCTAAAATTCCCAAGTTGGCCTGTACCTCACTCTGTGGAACAGGCCAGTCCAGCTTTGCACGTGAGATTCCTCATATATATAAACAGCTTGGAATATTGATCATCTCTGCACTTCATTTCCAATGCCCTTATACATAGTGAGGCCTTTACTGAAATAAGTGTGTGAGAAAAGGATTCAAAGAACCTCAAGACCGGGCTGAAGCTTGGATGATATATATCACAGTAAAGGAATGAGTGCTGTGACTCCCCAGGCACAAATGGACTGTTTTACATATTTACACTTTGAAGCTGGGAGATGTGCAGAATAGTTAATAGGCAGGAGAATGTAAGAAATATGAGACCCAAAGCCAAATGGATCCTGCATTTGTACGTTGTTCAGTGTTTTGTGTTGTTGCATAGTGAAAGGATGGGTACACTTGGAAATTCTTTGGAATAAAGAACACAAATCTTTTACAAAATTAATGAGACAGCAAATTTTTTAATTTTGTTATTTCTTCAAATTACATCTCAGTCACAATCCCTTCCCTACTCCCCCCTCCTGTCCCACCCTTCCACTCTCTTCCCCCCAACAGCTCCCCCTTTCAGTCCAACAAATGGTTCCTTCTCTTATAACACTAAATATTATACAAAACAACAGAAATAAATGCACCACATTTATGAGAGTTAAATGGCTTAGCATTCATTCCCAATGTCCAGTCCATACATATTTGGCCCCTGACTTTAACATTATACCATCTAACCATCTCCATGAGTTTACAGTTCTATATCTGACTCAGCTTTCATACTAACTTGCATCACAATTTTAAAAACATCTTCTTAGATCCAGAACACCCTCTTGATTCCTAAACAACTCAAAATTTAACTATGAGACTCTATCTATTCTTCAACCACCTCAGAGACCTGAGAGGGATAAATATATCTGAATATGTAGGAAGTGCAGGGCCTGAATCATCCAAAACTAAGAAATGACATATCAGTGGCTGCCTGGACAGTTCCCGTTTTCTCTCCATACATTACAGCATCAGTCTTCAGCCTTTTGGTCCCGTTTCTCTGACACAGTGGGGAAGGTGTTTCTAACCCCCACCCCCTTTTTGATTATTTGATGGATAAGTGAAAACTTTGTTATTTATGGGAAGAGACTACAAGCTGTTAAATGGTCTTGTTAAATGGGTTTTGGAGGTTAGACCCAGGGACTTCCTTCTTTTTCTTTTCTGTATCCTTCTTTCTCTCCTATGTAGCAATGCACAGACTTGAGAAAAATGGGACATAGGCATAGTATGGGAACGACCAAGAAGAAGGCACAGATTATTGAATATGCCCTTATACCTTTGTATATTGATACAAAATTAGTATTATATTTGGCTAAAGTGGTATTGATCATTGTATATTGTGCAAAATTAAGATTGTATTGGGCTACATCGGTATTGATATTTGTATGTTGATATGAAATTAAGATTATATTTGGCCACAATAGTATTGACCCTTGTATATTGACGTAATATTAAGATTGTACTGGGCTACATTGGCATTGATCTTTGTATATTGATAGAAAATTAAGAGTATATTTGGCCACATTGGTATTGATCTTTGTATATTGATACAAAATTAAAGGTAATGCTTCTTAAAGGTATTGTACCTAGTGATGCTTAAAAATGAATTGTGAAGCTCTGGCCTCTTGATACCAACCTTCTTAGACCTTTTAGGATAGTTAAGAAATACAAACTCCTAGTCATGTAAGCGTGTCATTTTGCTAGCTACTATGACAGTCTATCACAGATATTCTCTAAGCTACTCAGAAATCAGGTTGTTAAGAGACAAGCAACATTTGCTTATCTAAATACAAGAGATAGATAGGGCATCCTACCAAAAGCAATATATAGATTCTCTGCAATTCCTATCAAAATACCAACACAATTCTTTATAGACCTGAAAAGAGCTATTCTCAATTTCATATGGAACAACAAAAAGCCCAGAATAACTAAATCAATCCTGAACAATAAAAAAGCATCTGGAGGTATCACCATCCCAGGTTTCCAGCTGTACTACAGAGAAATAATAGTAAAAACAGCATGGTATTGGTATAGAAATAGACCAGTAGATCAATGGAATCGAATTAAAGACCCAAAAATGGACCCACACACCTATGGCCACCTAATTTTTGACAAAGAAGCCAAAACCGCACAATGGAAGAAGGACATCATCTTCAACAAATGATGCTGGTCCAACTGGATGTCCACTTGCAAAAGAATGAAATTAGACCCATACTTATCACCTTGTACAAAACTTAAGTCCATCTGGATCAAAGACCTTAACATAAGCCAGGTCACACTAAATCTACTAGAAGAGAAAGTGGGAAAAAACCCTGGAAATCATTGTCACAGAATACAACTTCCTGAACAGAACACCAACAGCTCAGGACCTGAGATCAGCAATCAATAAATGGGACCTCATGAAACTGAAAAGCTACTGTAAGGCAAAAGACACTGTCATTCGAACAAAATGGCAACCAACAGAATGGAAGAAAATCTTCACCAACCCCACATCTGATAGAGGGCTAAAATCCAAAATCTACAAAGAACTCAAGAAACTAAATGCCAAGAAACCAAATAATCCAATCAAAAAATGGGGGACGGAGCTAAATAGAGAATTCACAAAGGAGGAATCCCTAATGGCTGAGAGACACCTGAAGAAATGCTCAAAATCCTTAATCATCGGAGAAATGCAACTCAAGACAACTCTGAGATTCCATCTCACACCTGTCAGAATGGCTAAGATAAAGAGCTCAAATGACAGCACATGCTGGTGAGGGTGTGGAGAGAGGGGAACACTCCTCCATTGCTGGTGGGAGTGCAGGCTTGTGCAACCACTATGGAAGTCAGTATGGTGATATCTTAGAAATCTTGGAATAGCTTTGCCTCAGGACCCAGCCATACCACTTTTGGGTACACACCCAAATGACTCCTCATGGAGTCATAGGGAAGTCTCCTCATCTATGTTCATAGCAGCCTCATTTGTAATAGCTATAAACTGGAAACAACTCAGATATCCCTCAACTTAAGAATGGATTAAAAAAACTGTGGTACATCTACACAATGGAATACTATTCAGTTATCAGGAACAATGAAATTATGCAATTTGCAGCCAAATGGATGGAACTAAAAAAGCTCATCCTGAGTGAGCTAACCCAGACTCAGAAGGATGCACATGGCGTCTATTCACTTATAGTCAGATTTTAGCTATATAGTACAGGATATCTTTACTACAACCAACACACCAAAGGGAACATGGACATAGACTTTTTTTTTCTTTTTCCTTTCTTTTGTTGTTGTGGTTGTTTGTTTGTGTTTGTGTGTTTGTATGTTTGTTGGTCTGTTTTTTAGTATTCCCCCAGTAGCAATGAGACACCTTTCACTGGCGGTTCTGCCTCATAGGTCCCCAGTGTATGAGGAGGCTCTTGGCCTCATATGACTCCTTAACTGTGGCGAGGGACTGTTATGTAGGGACACTCCACCCCAGAGGAACAAGAGGGAAGGGTTAGGGGGTAGAGGATTGGAGGGTGGGGCTGGGAAGTGGCAAAAGAGGACAATATGATGGAGATGTAACCTGAAGTAACAAATAAATAAATTTATTAAATAAAAGAAGCAGGTAATAATGCTAAAACACTGTAAATAAAATAAAGGATACAGCCGTTCAATCTGGTTTTATAAACCTCCAAGAGTTGAAAAAACTTAGAGCTAAGGTAAAATACATGAAATGTGTGGTGTTAGCCCATGCCTTTAACTTCAGCAGAGACAGGAGGAGCACTATAGAGTTAGTTGTCTTATAAATTCTAGAGTTACATGGAACAGGGTGGTGATGGTGCACACCCTTAATCCCATCATTCAAGAAGAGTACACCCTTAATCCCAACACACTAGAGACAGAAACAGGCAGATCTCAGAGCTCAAGGTCAGCCTGATACAAAACAAACTCTAAATAGAGAAAAACTTCGATCCAGGAGTGGTGGAGCAATATCTTTAATCCTTTCAGATGGGAACAACAGGTCTTTGATCCCATTAATAAAATGTAGAGACAGGCACATAGGATTTGCAAGGACTTAAGTTTAAAAGCTACTTACAAAAGGCCTACTCAATACAAACAAATTGTCCTTTGAGATCTCAAAAAATATATACACTCAGGCTTGTTTAGCTCCAAAATATCAAAATAATTTCTTCTTTAATCCAGATTGAAAGATAATACTTTATGTATTGTCAAAAAAAAAAAAAAGCAAATTTGCTTCAGGAGAAATATTACCTGACCCCCCCGAAAAAAAAAAAGTAATTGTCTCAGAGTTAGGATTAGGGCAGGGCTCTATTCTTGTCTTTCCAGGAGATTTAAAGCATCCATTCAAGGAATCCAGGGATAAGTGGACAACAGAAACCTCAACAGAAAACAGAATCAGACACCAAAGAAGACGAGTGGCCCAGATGATCCAGCCTTGCAGACTTCCTCAATAGCTGTTTCCATCAAAAGTCTACAACCACGAGAACTCAAAATCGCTAAGATCGTTCAGCTCCACACACTGCCACCAGCCAGAACTTCAGTAAAGCCTGGAAGATCAGCTTCTGTCTACAAACTTCTTAGGACATCTCACGAGCTGAGCACAAAAGGACTGAACATAAAAGGATTGTATTAACATTTTTAACCATTTTTCCATTCTGGTTTGGGCCCCAAACAGGTTTACTATGACCCAAATCAGCAGGAAGTCATTTTAAGAGAGCGTCATCCCATGCCCAGAGACAGCAAATTTTAATCTGTAGAATGAAATGAAGTAAACACTTCTATCTTTGTTTACAAAGTCCTAAGGACAAATGATATACTATTGTGCTCAGTGGATACTGGATATGCTATTAGACGTGCTACGTATCAAAAAGAAACACACTCCATCCTTTAGTTGTCTCCTTGTGTAGTCCTTAGGGAGATATTGCTATGCATTTTATCTTACTAGTAAATACACAAAATAATCATTTACAGTTAATCTGATGTTATATCAAGTCATTAATCCTTAACAAGTACCCTTTTCACAGTGGTAAAGATTTGGCATCCTGATATACTAAGTTTAATCTCATAATAAGGCATCTTAGTGAAAACATCAAATGGGAAATGAAATACCCAAGAACGTACAAACTGACTGTGAGAACTGGAGTGATAGAAGTCATTTTCAAAGAGACAAAGAGATACTGAATTTGATTAGCAGCTCCATGCTGAAAAGTAGTAAGACCAAGATAGCCATCACTTTCTGTTCCCTTGGTTTGAAGTCCCCTCACCAGGCAGTGAAGGAATTCATCTTTTCCTGACTTCTCCCAACTGAGAAACACTGGAAGAGCTGAGAATGTTCCCTGTGACATGAAAACTCAGGCTGTCATCACATCTTTCAGCTGTTCATTGTGCTTTCAATGTGGAACGTAAGTGCTAATGAAATTCTTGTAGCCTCAGAGTATCTGTTGATTGAATTTCTGCACATTGTGAGAATCACCACTTCAATGTAGGATGAGATGTTGCATTCCCCACCTCACAGTTTGAGTTGAGCACCTACTATATAATAACTCTTCTAGCTACCTTGGATTATGTGGTGTTCATCTTGCTCATAATATTGTATGAACTGAAGGAACTTCTTACTTGTTCAAGGAAAGAATAGCTCTTTTAATACAGATCAATAAATTCCCCTACATACAAGTCTCATCATATAAGAGCTACAAGCTACAAACTTGTGTGTGTATGTGTATGAAACACAATTATTGTAAGAATATATGTTGAAATTAATGCAAATTCACCTTAAATCTCTTATATAATACATAATGTATAATTTAATATATAATAAAGGATGTACTATATACTAGGATAATATAATTTTTGATATTTAAAATGCATAAATATGGGAGTGGGACCCCATCTCCCACATATACATTAGAGGTTTTATCAAGGAGTATATTGGTTCTGAAAGCTGCTCCCTCCATGTTTTAGCACTCATCTTGTTTTGTGCCTTCTTTGATAACTAAAAGAGGCTTTCTTATTTATTCATAGCTATGTATCTATTATATATACATTATACTCTATAGTTTGATGAGAATATTATACATAATTTGTGTAATCGTCACCTTAGTTTGGATAACTGTTCCTCAGCAGATAAAATGCGTTGTGCAAAGCCTTGACCGTCAAGAAGGCATGACTGAGAAGTGAAGCTTTGCATTGTGTTCTGAGAAGACTGAGGACATGGTAGTAAAGGGGATTATGGGATGCCCATTCAGTCTCTGTTTTCTGCTTCCTTGCTGATGATGTGAGTGGTCATGTTCTACCACACACTGCTCTGGTGTTGCTGCTTCACTACAGAGCAGGAGCCATGGGGTCAATGAATCCATCATGAGGTGAAACTTCTATATCTAGGAGCCAAAACAGAAACTTTCCTCTTTTTAAATTAATAATTCCAGATATTTTGTTATAAATATGCTAAGCAGACTAATGGTGGTTATTTATTCCACATTGTCTTCTTATTTTAAAAATTAATACTTCACAATTATCTAGCTAAGATTAATGAAGCACTTATCACTTCATAAATTGTTTCTACTTTTTCTTCTGCTTGATTTTATAGCTTTATTTTTTTTATGATTGAAAGAACCTTAACATTTATATTAATATTTCTTACTTTTGATTTGCTATGAACAGTATTATTTCCAAAATAAAATTTTCTGCTTAACAAACTATACACAAAACAAAATCTTTGTCTAATAACTTTATAAGTATTAAAATAGTATATTTAATTGTATTGAACCCACAAGAGTTATTTTGTGGGCCAATCTATTTTGTCTTGTGTAGTTAAGTATTCCAGTGTTTCAAATCAAAATGTACTTTCTCCAAAACACTGTCATAGTATGAATTTCTTGGTAAAATAGAGCAGGGCCACTATGATTATCAACAGCATAAAACTAACCCAGATATGCACACTGACCATTACCACACATTTTATTTTCCTGCACTTCCAAATAGTAGTTCTAGAAATAACATATATGTTTACCATCAATGACCAGTTTCCCTCTGAAACATGTTTACTTCACAGAAGTAAAACCAACCAATTCTGTGATGTCATCACTTAGCTAGACAACAGTCAACCGCCATCTTTGTATGCCCATGTGTCTCTATGTACAGATGTGGCACAAAGTGGCATCTTTATGGAAGAAGGAACTAGTGTTGATTTTGGACATAGTGATAGATGGGAGGTGCTGTTCTAGCTTTCTACATTAGCTGTAGGAATTGGCAACTGTCAAAGAAATGTGACAAAGTGTGGTTTTGAGCTCTATCATGCAGTTTAAATATTTCATGTGCTCTGGAGAGATAATACAAAGTGATGTGAACTGCTTTCATTTGATCATGTCAATGATGAAAGTGTTTCTGGTTTCTCAGAGACTCTAGGTGAGATCTAAGAATGTTTGCCAAGATGTGCCTGGTATATAAACCAGTTCGTTCTACAACAGAAGTGCCACAGACAGATGGCCATTTAGAATTCAGTGTTAGACTGGGAAAAGGAAAAAGACAAAGACAAAGAATAAAATATCATATTAATACATATCTTATAGCACACTAAACTCAACAAACACAACCAGACATGTTATAGCTATGGGATTGAAAATATATGGGGTAACATGGGATTTTTGCATGTATAATTGGAAAACATTTTGATTTACCAAATGCACATGAAATCCCCTGAAGCTTTGGAATATTAAAGCCCATTAATGAACTAAAAATTATCTGAGAAATGACCATCAAGGGAAACGGAAAAGTGCTAGAATTCATTTATCGTATACTATTTAATCTTATATTGTATTTCATAATTGGTTAAATTCTTTCCAGATGGTGTCCAGTAGTATAAGATTTAGAATAATGGGAGTTCATAGCTTACCCTTCAGGGTGTTGGCAATGTCCTTGCGGTCATTACATTATAAAATACCTCCCATATAATTATAATCATATAATGCATCTAAGCAAGTGAATTTACCATGTCAAGTTTCTAAGAAGATTACATTACTTATCTTCAGATTGGTGGGAATAATAATAAACCAAAACACGGCATGAGAGAAGGTCTATCTCCCACAGGCAGCCCTGTCCCAGGAATCTGAATTTATGGTTATTCTTTAGCCTCAATGTCTTTCTCACAGGATGTATCATACATGATCCCTGTACCTTATATATGTACTTATGAAATCCATGAGAGAATTACTTACAAGACAGTAAGAAAATCATTTTCAAAGTCAAACACCAGGTTTAATGGATAATTCATTGGAATAATGCAGACTAGTTTTACAGAAAACTTGAGTCTTTTTCCCAAAGCTTAACTGAAAGCTATTGCTTCTACCATTTTAATAAATGTACCTTAAACCACATAAAGTGAAGCTTAGGTCCAGAAATCCCAGAGACAACATTGGTGTAATGTCAAAATTAATTTAATTTTTGTACAAAATACATGCTTTTTTCTCTACACACAAGTCCTATCAAGCCAAAAACAGATTTGTGATTCTGTTGTATTTGAGTTTCTCAAATCAGACCATTTTCTATTAAATTTTGTATTAATAATTATGAATTTTTAGTATATTTAAAACAGACTTTTGTAGTAGGCATTTTATATGTATTAACAACTTTTATCACATTTCCTTGACCTTGATGAACCACTCTTCATAAACATTGCTTGTTCACAATTATTAATGTTCCTGGCAGTTTGCTTAATTGGATAATACTCACTTCATTATTTTATCTGAGAATAAATAAAAACATCCAAGAATGTTTGGGTAGTACAAATTGGACTACACCCCATTAGCTAAAGAGACTGAATAAGAGAAAATACATTTGGAAGGGTAAGAAAAGGAGAATAGATTAAGGAGGACTTAGGAAAGGAAAGTGAATCTGATCAAAACACATAGCATTTAATATCAGAGAATTAATAAAATATTAAAATAATTTAGAAATACACAGAAAAGTGTTTCATATCTGAGCCTATTGTGTGTTTAACAAGGAATAAACAAGCCTTTAGTTTTAAAAATCTGTTCCAAGGCTTAATGTTTGTTTAGGTTCAAAGATTAAGCACAGGAAGCATAGTGACTGTTCATCAAGAAATGTACTCAGCCTATGAAGAATCATTCTACATGAAATTTATAGAAATAAAATGTAATTCTGATTTCTAACTATAAATTGTCTAAGACATGCAGCAAATCTATTACCTAAGCTAAATCGTGATGAAGTAACTATCTGTTACTACAAAGCCCCTTTATTTTTTTTCAACAATTATAACCAACTTGGCAGGAAAAAAAAAGTCATTCTAAAGAGAAATTCGTGCTTCCCTTCCTTTTGACTTTCAAACTGCTGAGATGGGGGCTTCAAGGAGTTGGAAATTCCCCCAGGATCTCATGCTTGGGCCAAAGAAAAAGGTAAAGATGAGAGGATGACTGCGAATCAGAAGAAGGGCCTGTCTTTCAGGGTTAAATTACACACCGTCCTGACAACGTATTGAACAACTTGTATGGCACACCAGACCGTGCTGGCTTCATAATAGGCAGGGTCGTGCCTTGAACAGGACTGATTTATACTGATTTCCCTCTATTTAAATTTAAACCTCACAGACTTAGAGGTTAGAAGACTACATGGTTATCTTCCCGACATGACCACACTGAATGAAATTTCATCGCATGCTCTCCATCATTCTTTGGGTCTCTCTCTAATTGACATATTGAGGATGATGGACACACCTAACTAGTTAAGGACACCGGGGACTAGGTTGTGACCTGAAAGCCTCAAGTAATACTGCTGAACTGTACATCTACTATTTTTTTGTGTATTGATGAAATTGAAACACTTTGATGAATTGAGAATCCTTTATTTCTCAAAATACTTTTAGAGCAGAACAACATGCAATAGTGTATACTTCTCCTTTATTTATTTAGAGGGGGAAGATATATTTTTACAATGTGTTTTGGCTTATTAATATACATTTTTATTCCTACCCCAAAGAAGTTTATATTCAAATCATATAAACTATAAATATATACCTAGTAGCCCAAATTGCCAATATGGATTTCAAATAAATGGGCTATTGAAGAAAACAGTATCAGAAGGAATTTGGTGAAAGAACTCACAAAACAATGAAACATCATGGCTTTGTATGCAGGGAGAAAGCGTTCACATCCATGTACACAAATACATACATATACACACACATGCAACACAAGCACACACACACATACCCCATCAAATACACATACACACAGATATGTACACATTCACATACACAGACATATACAAACACACAGTATATATATATGTATATATATGTATATATACACATACATATATGTGTGTGTACATAATATATGTAAGTACACATAAACAAATGCATACATACGTTACATACACAACATCTTAGTTAAGTTTCTATTACTGTGATACAGGCCATGACTCAAAGCAAATTGGGGAGGACAGGGTTAATTTATTTCATCTTACACACACACACACACACACACACACACTCTCTCTCTCTCTCTCTCTCCCTCCCTCCCTCCCTCCCTCCCTCC